>PVKU01010898.1:0-47978 GCA_004027475.1 Anoura caudifer | reverse complement strand
GGGGGTGTGCAGGGTGGAGGGGAATGGTGGGGGAGAAATGGGACAACTGTAATAGCATAATAAATGAAACATAATACAAATAAAATAGAATAAAATCAATGAATTCATAGTTTGTGCCTCAGTAAAGCTTTTTTGCTTTTAGTGCCCCAGGGGATGGGAGGATGAAATGGGTGGGAATTAGATGAAACAAGATTTGCCATGATAATTGCTTCTGCTGGGTGATGGGTACATGGGCTTTATTAAGGTATTATATTTAATTTTGCATATATTTGAGGATTTTCACAATAAAAACATAATTAAAAAGCAAGAGGAGGATCTTGGAAGTTGAAATAATCAGAAACTAAGGTTCTCTGGGAACCTTGCTACTGTCACCATTTCTTTTTCTCGTGAGTCACTTTATCACTCATAGTCTCTGCTCTCTAACTACCAACTGACTAAGCCTCTTGACATTCTTTAGTCCAAATTCCAAAGAGCATTGTCTTCATTGCCTAGCTGATTGCCAGGGCCACTCATAGGCAAAGCCCTTGCTGCCAGCCTAGTAAAGACCACTGTTGGGTAAGGTTTCCATTTCTGGTCCAATCAGACCACACCAAAAAACCAAAAAACAAAACCCCACACGTGATTATATATGCCTAGTTCCCTGATAAGGCTGTGAAATAGGCTGCTTGTGGTAAAAGTGAAGGTTGAAGAGTTTAGTACAGCAGACACTGGCATGTCCCAAATAGCTCCCATTCCTACTGCCCATAGAACATAACATGGGCTATTTGCATTTCTGGAACTGCCTCTCCTGGATGTGGCTCAAGCAGTAGAGTGTGAGATTCAGAGCATAGGCTGCCAAAAAAGAATCAGCAAAAGTGATGGAATGTACTCCATTCTAGTATTGGATGGCAAAGTTTAAAGAACAAGTTCAAGCCCTGGCTGGTGTGGCTCAGTGGACTGAGTGCCAGCCTGTGAATAGAAAGGTCACTAGTTCAATTCCCAGTCAGGGCATATGCCTGGGTTGTGGACCAAGTCCCTGCTTGGGGGTGTATGAGAGTCAACCAATCAATGTTTCTCTCACACATGGATGTTTCTCTCCCTCTTTTTTTCCCTCCCTTCCCTTTTCTCTAAAACTTAATAAATAAAATCTTTAAAAAAAAAAAAAAAGAACAAGTCAAACTCTTCTAAACGACCATAGGCTTACATGTGGACTAATAAAACTCAGGAAGCTCCCAGGAACCTAGAGATTTCACTAATTCAACAAGCTTGACACCACTGGCTCAGTGCCTGGCACTCCTTGTCAGTGCTTCGTTCTGGTGACCAACTCTCCAAGTTTTCTCCTGAAAATCCTTGGCCATGTAGGAAAGGTATAAGGGAAAAAAATTTCTTTGAGCAGCCTGTTTCTGCTTACTTGTGGTGGGGCAAGTAATAATAGTAAATGGTTCATTAGCAGCAATTCACCCCTGACACCTCTGAAGTGGTTGATTATAAACATTTCTCTGGTTTTTACCCCATGAGCACATCTACAACCATCCACAGAAATGGCATCTTGCCTTAGGCAGGGAAAGTGCTACATTTGAGCAAAGAAAGTTATTTGGCCTCCAAGCCCCATTGGCTTGTCCCACTTGAATATATCATGTGAAACTAGGACTCTCCTCCTGCCGTGGATACACTCCAACTGCCACTCCAGCTCTTTGCCTGGGTCAATGCCAATGGTAAATTCACAATGCCAAGCAGATGCCCAAGACTAACATAATTAATTCCAAATAGCTGACCCCCTTTTCCTCTGCCTGTTAGTTCCAAAAGAGCTTTTCTTTGATGGTCTAGTCAAAGCTCTTTCACAAGCTCCATATCTTAGACAGTTACCCTCCACATTTTTTCAACATGGCAGGTATGTAGAACCAGCATTCAACTCAGTTTAACCATCAGAAAAGACATCATGCTTCAAAATGAACTAAACTCAGGTACATTAAGGATGGACCTTCATACACCAAGCAACACCTCAGTGTCTTCTGCACGGCTCCTTCTAATCCCCACTCTCTGATTCCCAACATCCTCTTCATATTTCCCCACAGTTCCATGGCATAGATGAACAAGTTCTCCCAAGGAAATCGTGATCTCTCCATTAAGAAACAAAATATCAGGATAAAAGAAGTTCTCCCTAAGAACACTCCCTTCCACTATCATTTACCTTGCCTTAGGCTTGCTTCTTTTTTAGGTCACTGGCTTTCTAAGTCTATTTGTTTCACCCATTAGTCCTTCATCCTCATTCAAACCACCACTTTGTATCTCAACATATTTCCCTCTCAACTGAGTCTTTACCTTACTCTTTACGTGGCTGTTTTTTAATAGATTTTAGGCTGTATACTAGAAAGCAATGGATTCTCCTTCCCATTTGCCAGTCAAAAAAGCACTTCAGCAATTCCACATCCACCAGCAAGTTTTCCACCAGAGAAAGCTCTTTGAACAGTGATGCTAGGAATGTCTGCCCACGTAGCCTTCTTTCCATGTCCTTTTTATTGTTGGTGGGACTTCACATAACTACTCAGCTATAGAATTATTGTCCAGAGGGAAATTGTTCCTTCTAGATATATTCAAGGGTCTGGATCAATTCTGGTAGTTTGTTGATCACCCACACTGTTCCTAATCCATGAAATCAAAGCATAACCAAACTGAAAGAGAGGAAGAGAGGACACTGAGCTCAGTGCAGGTCAGGAGCCATATTCTGGAGCAAGAGTTATTAACCAGAGATCCCTAGACTCCAGACTCCATGGATTGCCTTCATAGGTCATGAACCCCTTACAGTTGGGTTCAGATTGGTGTGTGTGTGTGTGTGTGCATTTTTGGGTAGACAGAGTCTCTAGACTTTATCAGCTTCTCAAAGGAGTCCCTGATGCAAAAGGAAAAAAGTAGAGAATCACTGTTCCCAAAGAAACACTAAGCTTGGTCAGCCCATTGTGAAAAAGATTGGAGAGCCAGAGCACAGAGCTAGGCTTGATGAAACTGAGAATGGAATTTCAGGACCCTTTTCTCCAGAGCCAGACAGCCCAGTCCCAGCCACCAATCCAGACCTAAACCCTGACTCCAGGGTCCAGATACTGGACGGATCCAAAAATTTTGCCTAAAGCTCAGTCAAGCTCGATCTCTTTATTTATAGACAAGTGTGCACATAGAAAAGGCAGTGATATAAACTGAGTTGTAGGGACCAAATTTATACATCCTTGTCTTTCCTGTAGGCCAGCACCCTCATTCAAAGGAGGAAACTGAGCCCAGGGAAGGGAAATGGCCTACCTACTATCTTAAAGGTAATCATAACTGAGACACACTAGCAGCCAGATTGTCTGGCTTACCACACAATACCCATTGGTCTTATCCATCCTCTGCCTGTACCCTGGGTCTCTATCAAAGATATACGCCTACTCTTAGTAATTGATACTGATCAGATCATTGTGAGTGAAGCCCTCTAAAATGCTTATCCTATGATGACCAGGGCTAGCATCCCAGTGGGTGAGCGAAAGCCAAAGAAATCCACCACACACTTATTTATTTCTTTCTAGCAAAGAGAATCCTGACAAAATGTGAGCATTACTGAGGAAAGAATTTGAAAATTTAAATGATTCAATGACCACAAGAGGGCTGCAGATAGTTTGGAAAATATCTTACGGAAAATCCAGGATAATGTATGCCAAGAACTCAAAATACCAGAAAGCTGGAAAGAGTTATCTTTGAGCAACTAAGTAACCAAGTAAAAGAGACATGGGCATTGTGATAAAAGCTTCTTCTCCAAATAGAAAAGAAACAAAGATGTTCCCCAAAAGTGGCCTAGCAGAGACAAACTAAATATCAGAAGGCAAGAGACCAAGGGAGCTGGAAAAGAACTAGGAAAGGTATCTGAAAGCCAAAGACAAGAGCCTCTTCAGGTAGAGTCTAAGATAAACACCATGGAAACTGACAGGATAACAGCCATGATTGGGAGACCAAAAAGTGAACATATACCAAACAGTATATCACTGGAATGTCTATTCTTCAGCTCTCACTTGCAGCGTCTAAGTCACTAGACAAGATAATGGCAAATGTTGTGAATGTCCAAGGCCTACAGAATAGCTTGAATATGCACCTTTCACTAACAATCAAGGGTAAAGTGTCTCCCTGAAATTAGGCCAGAAAGTGAAGTCTGCCCTTACCAAGGACCTCCACGACAAAGACTGGCACATTGCCAATATAAATTCCATTCATAAAGTAGGGTCTTAAAGAGATCCCAGGACATGACTGAAAAATACATAATTTTTATAACAAAAAATGAGCACAATGACCATTTGGACAGCAGTTTACATAAAATCAAGTTATGCCCAACCAATTGATTACAAAAAAAGACATAGATTTTTTAAAAGGAATATGAAAACAGAAGCTTTCAACACAGTGTCAAATCACTATGGGATTGGGAGTATAGTTGTATCATGGATAAGCAATGACCATAAGGAGAGGAAACAATGATAAGCCTGCCTTTCCCTGAGGAGAGTAGTGTAGACACTCTGGCTTCCCCCCTACCCCAAAGACTAATGGGCAATTCTATCTTATTTTGTGCAAGAAAGTTAGTCTAGTAAAAACTTCAGATTTCCAGGCAACACCCAATCCTTCTGGGCAGTAACATATTAAAACCCTTCAGATAAAATTCCAAAAATATGCTGAGAGGCTTGTGAGTGGGATGAAAAGTAACAGGTGAGTATCAGTGTATGCAAGTAGCAGGTGAGTGTATTTTCTTGTGCCACTGAGAAAAAATTTCCATTAACCACTCAAAATAACACACTGAGCTATCAAACCTCCTTTGTACAAATCCTCAGGACAACTACATCCAAAATAAAAGGGCCAATTCTCCTATTAGACCAGTGGAATAACACAGAAGTCATGCAGGTCAAACTCCTCCTTTGAGAGATGAGGATATGGAGTCCCAAGGACAAAGCCAGGACTAGAACACTGGCCAGAGTATTCCACCAGAAGCACAATCACTGTAACTTTGTTAATACTAAAGGCATTAGCATTTAAGCATCAGCTGACAGATCAAGAGTTTGATGGAGGGAGCACGGTTTTCAAGCCAGAAACATTCAAATCCCACCTCCATTTTCTAACTCCGCACAAATTAAACAAATAGCTTAACCTTTTTTTGAGTCTTGGTTACCTCAACTGTAAGATGGGACTCATGACACATACTTTGCAAGGTTGTTATGAAGATTAGAGATATTTTTAATGTGCTCTACAAGCCCTGGCTGGTGTTGCTAAGTGGATTGAGTGCCAACCTGCAAACCAAGGGGTCACTGGTTCAATTGGCAGCCAGGACCTATGCCTAGGTTGTGGGCTCGGTCCCTGTTTGGGAGAGGGTGAGAGGCAACCATACGTTAATGTTTCTCTCCCCCTCTTTCTCCTTCTCTTCTATTCTCTCCAAAGATAAATAAATAAATAAATTTTAAAAAATAAATTAAGTGCTCTACAAAAGGATCTGCATAAATGTTTCTGCAAGGAAGATATACAAATGGCAATGCACACATGAAAAGTCATTGGAACCTCTGTGTGTCCTTGGAGGAGTGTCTTTTCAGAGGGCCCAGAGACATATGAAAGGATGCTCAACATCACTAGTCATCAGAGAGATGCAAATTAAAATCAAAATGAGATACTACTTCACACTGGTCAGAATAGCCATCCAACAAATCAACAAACATCAAGTGTTGGCAAGGTGGTGGGGAAAAGGGAAGCCTAGTGCATTTTTAGTGGGAATGCAGACTGGTGTAGCCAATGTGGAAAACAGTATGGAATTTCCTCAGAAAACTAAAAGTGGATCTACCTTTTGACCCAGCAATTCCACTGTTAGGATTATATCCTAAGAACCCTGAAACACCAATCCAAAAGAACCTATGCACCCCAATGTTCATAGCAGCACAATTTACAATAGCCAAGTGCTGGAAGCAACCTAAGTGCTCATCAGTAAATGAGTGGATAAAAAAAACTATGGTACATTTACACAGTGGAATACTACACAGCAGAAAGAAAGAAGGAGGTCCTACACTTTGGGACAGGATGGAACTGGAGAACATTATGCTAAGTGAAATAAGCCAGGTGGTGAAAGAGAAATACTATATGGTCTCACCTATAAATGGAACCTAATCGACAAAACAAACAAGCAAGCAAAATATAACCAGAGAGATTGCAATAAAAACCAAACTGACAGTAACCAGAGAGGAGAGGGGAGGGAATAACAGAGGAAAGAATGGGAAGGATCATCAAGAACATGTATAAAGGACCCATGGACTAAGCCAAAGGGGGGAAGGATTAAAGGTGGGAGGTGGGGGGTGGTGGGGAAAAGTGGTGGTGGAAAAATGGAGACAACTGTACTTGAACAACAATAAAAATAGATAGATAGATAGATAGATAGATAGATAGATAGATAGATAGATAGATCACTGTATAAGTTTGAGGCATATAGAATGAAGGCTTGTTTACCTATGTTATAAAATGAATACCAAGACAAAGTCAGCTGACATTCATCTTCTCGTATAGATATAATAATAAAAAGATTTTAAAAAGAAGAAAAAAGAAAAAAAACTGTCCTTGTGATGAGAACTCTTAGGATTTTCTCTCTTAACAACTTTCCTATACATCATAGATTAGCTCTAGTCATCATGTTGTATATTACATACCTAGTACTTATTTATCTTATAACTGGAAGTTTTATTTTTTGACCACCTTCCCTCCTTTCCCCTTCTCTCTACCCTCCACCTCTGGTAAGTAAAAGTCTGATCTCTTTCTATGAGTTTGGTTTTTGTGAGGACTTTTTAAATTCCACATGCAAGTGAGATC
This sequence comes from Anoura caudifer, assembly GCA_004027475.1. NCBI lineage: Eukaryota > Metazoa > Chordata > Mammalia > Chiroptera > Phyllostomidae > Anoura > Anoura caudifer. Next base: position 41,150 of record PVKU01010898.1, on the reverse strand, counting down.
ATACAGTAATTGTGGTTGTATGACTTATTTCACTTAGCATAATGTCTTCAAGGTCCATCCATGTTGTCACAAATGGTAGGATCCCTCATTTTTTATGGCTGAATACTATTCCGTTGTATATATGTGTACAATGTATTTAACCATTCATCCATCGAAGGGCCCTTAGGTTCTTTCTATGTATTGACTATTGTAAATATGCAGCTATATACATGGGGATGAAGGCATCTTTTTGAGCTATTTTTTCTGTTCCCTTTGTATGTATTCCCAGAACTGAAACTACTAGATCAAATGATAGTCCTATCCTTAATTTTTTAAAGGATTCTCCACACTGTTTTCCATAGCAGCTTTACCAATATACAATCCCACCAACAATATACAATAGTTCCTTTTTCTCCATATACATTGGCTATCTCTTCTATTTTTTTACTATTTAAAAGTCAAAACTGACCTTTAATATAACATATTACAACTCCTATTCATGTGTTAGTACCTGGAATAACTTTTTAAGTATATTTTATTGATTATGCTATTATAGTTGTCCATTTTTTTCTCCCCTTTATTCCCCTCCAACCAGGCCCCCCATTCCCTCCAGCATTTCCCTCTTTTACTTCATGTCCATGGATCATACATATAAGTTATTTGGCTTCTCCATTTCTTATACTATTCTTAACCTCCCCCTGTCTATTTTGTACCTGCCAATTATGCTTCTTATTCCCTGTACCTTTTCCCTCATTCTCCCTCATCCCCCTTCCCTCTCCCCATTGATACCTTTCCATGTGATCTCCATTACTGTGATTCTGTTCCTGTTCTAGCTGTTTGCTCAGATTGTTTCTGCTTTTGTTTAGATTCAGTTGTTGATAGTTGTGAGTTTGTTGTTATTTCACTGTTCAGAGTTTTGATCTTCTCCTACTTCTTAGGTAAGTCCCTTTAACATTTCATATAATAAGGGCTTGGTGATGATGAACTCATTTAACTGATCTTGTCTGGGAAGCACTTTATCTGCCCTTCCATTCTAAATGATAGCTTTGCTGGATAGAGTGATCTTGGATGTAGGCCCTTGCCTTTCATGGCTTCAAATACTTCTTTCTAGCCACCTTTTGCCTCTAAGGTTTCTTTAAAGGAATCAGGTGATAGTCTTATGGAAATTCTTTTGTGGGTAACTGTCTCCTTTTCTCTTGTTGCTTTTAAGATTCTCTCCTTATCTTTAATCTTGAGGAATGTAATTATGATGTGTCTTGGTGTGGTCTTCTTTGAGTCCAAACTGTTTGGGACTCTCTGAGCTTCCTGGACTTCTGTGTCTATTTCCTTTGCCAGATTGGGAAAGTCTTCTTTCATTATTTTTTCGCATGAGTTTTCAAATTCTTGCTCTTCCTCTTCTCCTTCTGACACCCTTATGATTCAGATGTTGGCACATTTAAAGTTGTCCCAGAGGTTCCTAAGCCTCTCCTCATTTTTTTGAATTATGGTTCCTTCATTCTGTTCTTATTGAATGTTGAATTCTTCCTTTTGTTCCAAATCATTGATTTGAGTCCCAGTTCCCTTCCCTTCACTGTTGGTTCCCTGTATATTTTTCTTTATTTCACTTTGCATAGCCTTCACTTCTCCCATTATTTTGTGGCTGTGTTCAACCATTTCTGTGAGCATCCTGATTACCAGTGTTTTGAACTCTGCATCTGATCAGTTGGCTATCTGCGTGTCACTTAGTTCTTTTTCTTGAGTTTTGATCTGTCCTTTCATTTGGGCCATATTTCCTTTTTTTTTTTCAGTTTTCATTGTCAGCTTTATGTTTTGTTTTGTTTTGTTTTTTGGGCACATGGACAAAGCCAAGGGGGAGTAGGATCAAGGATGGGAGGTGGGGATTTGGGGTGGGAGTGGTGGGGCATATTTATTTGTCTGCGCACACCTGTTACATTGTAAGGGGTGGAGCCTTAGGTATTTGCCAGGGCGGGGTTCCCACTTTGCTGCATTATGGCTCTGTATGCAGGGGAGTGGTCAGAAAGGGAACAATGCCACTTGCTCAGCTCTTGCCCACTTTTGTTCCCTTCCCCCACTTGCCACAAGCAAATTGTGCACTTCTAGGTGCTGCTCTGGTGCTGATTCCTGGGTGGGCGGGCTTGTGTACATTCTAGGACCCCGTGGGTCTCTCCAACAGACTTTTTGTGAGACTGGGAGTTTCACACACCAGCGCAACCCCCACAGGTGTTTACAGCCAGAGGTTTTGAGGCTTTATTTGCTTGGTGCTGGAATCCCGTGTTGCACAGTCTGTCTCACTCCACAGTTGTTCCTCCTAGTTTATCCATACATGAATGTAGAACCACCTGGTCTGCTAGCTGTTGACTCACCCACTTGGCCCACCAGCCACCATCTTGCTGCACATCCTCTCCACCCTGGCTGCCTGTCTCTGCCCTTCCTACCAGTCTGAGTGAATGTTTCTTCTTTAACTCCTTGTCAGATTTCCATACAGTTCAATATATTGGCAATTCAATTCTGGTTTTTGTTTTGTTTTGTTTTTAAGTTGGTTGTTATTTTTCTTTTGGTTGTGTGAGGAAGCAAAGCATATCTACTTATGCCTCCATCTTGACCAGAAGTCTGGAATAATTTGATTGTAGCCATTCCAATAGGTGTGAGGTGATATCTCATTGTGGTATTGATTCAGATTTTTCTAATAATTAGTGATGTTGAGCATCTTTTCAATCACCTTTTGTTCATCTGCACATCTTCTTTGGAATAAAGTCTATTCAGATCCTTTGCTCATTTATTAATTGAATTGTTTGTTTTTGTTGTTGAGTTGTGTGAGTTCTTTATATATTTTGATATTAACCCCTAAATTTTTCTCATCCTGTAGGTTGCTTTTCACTTTGATGATGGTTTATTTCACTATGCTGAAACTTTTCAGTTTGCTATAGTAGCTCTTGTATATATTTTTTATCTTGTTGCTTATGCTTTACTTGTTATATCCAAAGAAATCATTACCAAGACCTGTATCAAGGACCTTGATTCCTATGTTTTCTTCTAGGAGTTTCATAGTTTCAAGTCTTACATTTAAGTCTTTAAACCATTTCAAGTTAATTTTCATGAGTGATATAAAAATATAGGTCCAGTTTCATTTTTTTATATGTGAATATCCAATTATCCCAGCACCATTTATTGAAGAGCCTGTATTTTCTCCCTTGAATAACACTCTTTTTAAAGAAATTTACACAAGCATATTTACAAACGTGCCATCCTTTCTTTGCACTGTTCTGGACAAGAACTCAAAAATATATATGGCCATTACAGTTTGGCTTGAAGAGATTGATTTTCTCCCACTAATGCTAAAATCTGAGCATAGGAGAAATATTTTCCTAAATGTGGAAACATAGTCCTATTTTCTTTTTTAAAAAATATTTTGTTTATTTTTAGAAACAGGGGAAGGGAGGGAGAAAGAGAAGAGAAACATCAATGTTGGTTGCCTCTCATACACCTCCTACTGGGGACCTGGCCCACAAGCAGGCATGTGCTCTGACTGGAAATCAAAACTTTGACCTTTTGGTTCACAGGCCAGCACTCAGTCCACTGAGCCACACTGACCAGGGCATAATCCTATTTTCTATAGACTCTATTTTGATGCATTTTGCCAATACCTCTATAGTCAACAAGCAACACTAACAGTTCAAGGAAGACACCTGAGCTCACTTTAAAAATTGCCTTTCGCTGGTCAAACCACTGGCTCTAGATCACATTTCTAATTCTTTTTCTGAAGATGTTATTTATTTTTAGAGAAGGGGAAGGGAAGGAGAAAGAGAGGGAGAGAAATATCAATGTGTGGTTGCCTCTCACACACTCTCCACTGGGGACCTGGGTTGCAACCCAGGAATGTGCCCTGACTGGGAATCGAACCAGCATCCCTTTGGTTCACAGACCTGCTCTCAGTCAACTGAACTATACCAACCAGGGCTCTTTTCTGATTCTTAACTGTCATCAAGCTCAATGTTTGTACTGTTTATAAAGTCAAACTTTTGCAAACAAAACATAAATTAGCCTTTGAAATCTCCACAGACCCTGATATTTAACACAGAACTATCAGAGGTTTGTAGCATTTGGTACATTTATTATTTATTACTAATTAGCAATATATCAGTTGTATTGCTAATTACAACTGATATATTAAAAGTTGTAATGTATCAGCTCAAGCCCTCCACTCAAGGAATACATGTTGTAGAATTGGATAGGCTGTTCCAATGATCCTGGCACCTGATACAGCAGCAGAGTCATATTGTGAAACTGTTGAGTCTTTGGGCAAGTTGACTCAAGAAGAGTAAGTGTGGTTCCAAAGATGAAAACATTTAAGTCTTTCCTGCCCTGGGGGAGGGGGCTGACAGTGAGCAAAGCAACTACAGAGAGTGAACTCTGATGTCATCCATATGCTGTTGAGGTGGATTTGAGTAAATCAGTTAGCTTCTCTGAGCCTGTTTTCTTACCTATAAAATAAGAAATATTAACAATGCTCATCTCATAAAATTGTTTAAGAATTAGATGATATAAAGTGTATAAAGTTTCTTGCACAGCAATAATACCTTTTTTTTTTAAATTGCTTAGGCTGGGGAAACAAAATAGTGTAGTAGCTAAGAATCCAGGCTGTAAAATAAGAGTGAGTCCTAAATTCCAATTTCAGCTCTGCCAGTTCCTGAGTGACTATGAATAAGTCATGACTCCTTTCTAAGCCTTTGGTTCCCAATCTATAAAAGAGGTTAATGATAGCACATATCTCATAGCATTCATTAAATGAGCTAGGAGAGGTCAAGTGTAATTCTCACTTGAATTACAGAGAGGTGCACTGTAATTCTCAGTGAATGGGAGCTGTTAGCCTGCCATGAAGGGATGGATACAATTCTTTAAGCATTTGGGAAGAATACACATTGTGTCCCATCAGAGAGAGAAGGTGGATCAAGGACATTGATCACTGGAACACAAGTGTCAACTGATGAGAACCAAGATAGGTGCTGGGTGGCCAGATGGTTCCCTCAAGGAAAGGGCAGCTCTAATGTTGGAAGTGGAATGCTGGACACATAAACCATTGGCTTTGGGTTTTCTACCCACCAGGGACTCCTTTTTATGTACATCTTTATTTGTATGTAATACATGTACATTAAACTAAACATACCTGAAAAGTACAATTTGATGAGTTTTGACATAAGTATATACCATGTACCATTATTACCACTAAAAAAGGTAATGAACATTTGCATCACTTCCAAAAAATTATTTATACCCCTTTTGTAATTGATTCCCTTTCTCTCTCTTGCCCTATACCAAAGCAAACACCGATCTGTGTTATGCCACTTTAAATTTATTTGTATTTCTGGAATTTTATGTACAAGGAACCATGCAGCATACTCTTTTTAGAGTGTGGTTTCTTTCACTGAGCATAATTATTTTAAGATTCATCCATGTTTTCATATATATCAATAATTTGTTCTCTTTTTAAATGAATAGTATTCCTACATGTGAATAAACCTTTTACAAGCTGATAGACATTAGAGTTCTTTCCAGTTTTTACCTATTACAAATAAAGGAGCTATAAATATTCATGTACATCTTTGCATGGTCAAATACATGTATTTCTTTTGTTAGTGAAAAACTAGGACATCCTGTAGGTGTATATTTAACCTTTTTTTAACCAGCCAAACTATTTTCCAGTGACTGTTAATTTTTCATTCCAAAGCAGTAATGAAAGGATGAAAGTTATAGTTTATCCAAGTATCCTTGCCAACTATATGGTGAAGATTTATGGAGAAACAATGAACATTATAATGTGCCTTGATATGATTTTCTTCATATTTCTTGTGCTTGAGTTTTGTTGAGGTTCTTCGATTTGTGGGTTTATAGTTTTTTTTATTATATTTAGAAAAGTTTTGGCCATTATTTCTTCAAATATTTCTGTTTCCCCAACTCCTTTAGGGACTTTAATTACATATACAACATCTGTCCTGGCAAAGTCCAGCCGTGTTTTACTATAATGAGAACAGTTTACATGACATCCATGTAAGCCGGAACCAAAGGAGAGTGGATTGGAATGCACATGCATGAAAAGTGATGACTCCACTGAACTAGTCAGTGAGGGCAGTAGATGCCATTGAGTGAGCATGTGTACTATGATTGCAATCAAAATGACTGAGTGACCAGAGCAATGAATCCGTATCAAATTTCACATTAAGCTTCAACATTCCTCCACAGAAAATTTTCGGATGATTCAGAAGGCCATAACTATGGACAACTGGTGATTAGCAGTTTCATCATGACAATACACCTGCTCATGCATCACATGTTTTGCAGAGTTTTTTGGCCAAACATCAAATCACCCAGGTGACTCAGTCCCCTACAGACCAGGGTTGGTGCCCTGTGACTTCTGACATTTATGAAAACTAAAATCACCTTTGAAAGGAAAGAGATTTCAGACTGTCAGTGAGATTCAGGAAAATATGACAGGGCAGCTGATGGTGATTGGGAAAACCATGTGAGGTCCCAAGGTGCCTACTTTGAAGGAGACTGAGGCATCATTGTCTTATGTACAATATTTCTTCTATCTTCATCAATAAATGTCTCTATTTTTCATATTACATGACTGGATACCTTCTGGCCAGACCTCATATATTAGGCCACTTGGGAGTTGTTCCAAAGCAACTGTTGTTCTACTTATATTTTTCTACCTTTTCTCTGTTTCATTTTGGACAGTATTTTAATTATAACTGTGCTTTATTATATGTACTATAAAAATTAATAATTCACTTCTGGCCAAGATGGAGGTGTAGGTAGATACACTTTGCCTCCTCGCAAAACCAAAAGAAGGACAACAACAAATTTAAAAATGAAAATAGCCAGAACTGCCAGAAAATTGAACTGTATGGAAGTCCGACAACCAAGGAGTTAAAGAAGAAACATTCATCCAAACTGGTAGGAGGGGCAGAGATGGGCAGATGAGATGGAGAGGAAATGCAGCAAGGCAACAGCCAGGGGACCTGGCAGGTGAGGCACGGGCTGATGGACTGGGTGGTCTCACATTTGTGTGCAGATAAACTGGAAGGAAAACCTGGGGAGCAAGACATACTGTGCAACCCAGGGTTCCAGCATGGGAGAAGAAAGCCTCAAAACCTCTGGCTTTAAAAACCTGTGGGAATTGTAGCAACAGAAGAAACTCCCAGCCTCACAGGAGAGTTCAGTGGACAGACCCACAGAGTCCTAGAACATACACAATACTACTCACCTGGGAATCAGCACCAGAAGGGCTCAATTTGTTTGTGGGTGGCAGGGGAAGTGGCTGAAAGCCTGCCCAGAGCCAAGGAAGTGGTATTGTTCCTTCCCTGACCCCTCCCTCATATATAGTGCCACAACACAGCAACATGGGTTGCCCTACCCTGGTGAATTTCTAGTGCTCCGCCCCTTACAACATAATAGGTGCACCAAGACAAAAAATATAGACCAAATGAAAGAACAGATCAAAGCTCCAAAAACAGAACTAAGCAATGAAGAGATAGCCAACTAAGGAGATTCATAGTTCAAAATACTGGTAATCAGGATGCTCACAGAAATGGTTGAGCACAGCCACAAAATAGGGGAAAAAGTGAAGGCAATGCAAAGTGAAATAAAGAAAAACATACAGGGAACCAACAGTGAAGGGAAGGAAACTGGGACTCAAATCAATGACTTAAAGCAGAAGGAGAAAATAAACATTCAATTTTAACAGAATGAAGAAGCAAGAATTCAAAAAAAAAAAAGTGAGGAGAGGCTTAGGAACCTCTGAGACAACTTTAAATGTGCCAATATTCAAATCATAGGGTTGCCAGAAGGAGAAGAGGAAGAGCAAGAAATTAAAAACTTACATAAAAAAAATAATAATGAAAGAGAACTCCCCCAATCTGGCAAAGGAAATAGACTTCCAGGAAGTTCAGGAAGCTCAAACAGTCCCAAAGAAGTTGGACCCAAAAAAGCACACACCACGGTACATCATAATTACATTAGCCAAGATGAAAGATAAGGAGAGAATCTTCAAAGCAGCAAGAGAAAATGAGACAGTTACCTACAAGTGAGTTCCCAGAAGACTATCAGCTGATTTCTCAAAAGAAACCTTCCAGGCAAGAAGGGGCTGGAAAGAAGTATTCAAAGTCCTGAAAGGCAAGGACCTACATCCAAGATGACTCTATCCAGCAAAGCTATCATTTAGAATGCAAGGGCAGATAAAGTGCTTCCCAGATAAGGTCAAGTTAAAGGTGTTCATCATCACCATGCCCTTATTATATGAAATGTTAAAGGGACTTATCTAAGAAATAGAAGAAGATCAAAAACTATGGACAATAAAATGACAACAAACTCACAACTATCAACAACTCAACCTAAAAAAAATCAAAATTAAAAACAAACTAAGCGAACAACTAAAATAGGAACATAATCACAAAAATGGAGATTACATGGAAGGTTATCAGTGGGAAGTGGGAGGGGGAGTATGGGGAAAAGGTACAGGGAATAAGAAGCATAAATGGTAGGCATAAAACAGACGGGGGAAGTTAAGAATAATATAGGAAATGGAGAAACGAAAAACTTATATGTATGACCCATTAACATGAACTAAGACAGGTTCGAGGGTAATGCTGGTAGGAGGGGTGGTGCAGGGCAGAGGGGAATAAAGGGGAGAAAAATGGGACAACTCTAATAGCATAATCAATAAAATATATTTTAAAATTAATAATTCATGAGAGCATTAGTATAATTCCTAAGGATAGTTATATTACACTTTTTAAAATTGTTATAGAATTTATTGGGGTGATATTGGTTAATAAAACTATATAGATTTTAGGTATACAATTCTTTTTTTAATGCCTTTGTAAAAATTCTTTTATTGTTGTTCAAGTACAGTTGTCTCCATTTTTCCACCACCACTCCCCCCACCCCAGCCATCCCCACTTCCCAACCTTGATCCTACCCCCTTTGGTTTTGTCCATGTGTCCTTTATACATGTCCCTAAAAACTTTCCCTCTTCCCCCCATTACCCCTTTCCACCTCCCCTCTAATTACTGTCAGTTTGTTCTTAATTTCAATGTCTCTTGTTATATTCTACTTGTTTGTTTGTTTTCTTGATTAGGTTCTAGATAAAGGTGAGATCATATGGTATTTGTCCCTCACTGTCTGGCTTATTTCACTTAGCAAAATGCTCTCCAGTTCCACCAATTCTGTCCCAAATGGTAGGAGCTCCTTCTTTCTTTCTGCTGCATAGAATTCCATCATGTAAATGTACCACAGTTGTTTGATCCACTCATTTGCTGATGGGCACTTAGGTTGCTTCCAGCACTTGGCTATTGTAAATTGTGCTGCTATGAACATTGGGGTACATAGGTTTCTTTTGGATTGGTGTTTCAGGGCTCTTAGGGTGTAATCACAGCAGTGGAATTGCTGGGTCAAAAGGTAGGTCCATTTTTAGTTTTCTGAGGAAATTCCATACTGTTTTCCACAGTGGCTACACCAATCTGCATTCCCACCAACAGTGCACTAAAAATCAGGTGTACAATTCTATAACACATCATCTGTATATTGTGTGTTCACCATCCAAGTCAAGTCTCCTTCCATCATCATTTATCCCTTCTTTACCCTCTTCTACCTCCCCCCAGACCCCCCCTTTCCCTCTGGTAATCACCATACTGTTATCTGTGTCCATGAGCTTTTTTTTGCTTAATCCTTTCACCTTTTTCCCCTAGTTGCCCAAACTTTCTCCCCTCTGACAGCTATCAATCTCTTCTAACTATATATGAGTCTGTTTCTATTTTGTTTGTTAGTTTATTTTGTTCATTAGATTCCACATATAAGTTGAATCTCATGGTACTTGTTTTTCTCTGACTGGCTCATTTCACTTAGCATAATGTTCTCTAGGTCCATCCATGCAGTCACAAAAAGTAAGATTTCCTTCTTTTTTATGGCCATGTAGACTCCATTGTATATATGTATCACAGCTTTATTTATTCATCTACATGGGCTCTTGGGCTGCTTCCAAATACTAGCTATTGTAAATAATGCTGCCATGAACATAGGGGTGCAAATATTCCTTTGGATTAGAGTTTCAGTTTTCTTAGAATATATTCCCAGGAGTGGAATGGCTGGGCCATGAGGCAGTTATATTTTTAGTTTTTTGAAATAACTCCATACTGCTTTTCACAGTGTCTGCACCAATCTGCATTCCCACAAAAGGTGCGCAATGGTTCTGTTTCTCCACATCCTTGTCAACTTGTTTGTTGATTTATTGATGATAGTCACTCTGATAGCTGTGAGGTGATATCTCATTATGGTTTTAATTTGCATTGATTTGATGATTAGTGACACTGAGCATTTTTTCTTATGGTTATTGGCCATTTGTATATCTTCTTTGGAAAAATATCTATTCAGGTCCTTTGCTCGTTTTTTATTGGATTGTTTGTTTTTTGTGTTGAGTTGTATGAGTTTTTTATAAATTTTGGTTATTAACCCCTTATCAAATATATCACTGCCAGAAATCATCTACCATTCAGTGAGTTGTCTTTTTCTTTTGTTGATAGTTTCCTTTGCTATGCAAAAACTTTTTAGTTTGATGTAGTCCCATTTGTTTATTTTTTTCTTTTGTTTCCCTTGCTCAAGGAGATATATCAGAAAAAAATATTGCTAAGAGAAATGTCTGAGATTTTACTGTCTATGTTTTCTTCTAGGATTTATGTGGTCTCAAGTCTAACATTTAACTCTTTAATTCATTTTGTTTATTCTTGTGTATGGTGTAAGAAGGTGGTCTAGTTTCATTTTTCAGTGTGTTTTTGTCCAATTTTCCCTACACCATTTGTTGAATAATCTTTACGCTGTTGCCTCCTTTGTCAAATATTAATTAACCATAAAGGTGTGAGTTTATTTCTAGGCTCTCTATTCTGTTCCATAGATCTATATGTCTGGTTTTATGCCAGTATCATGTTATTTTGATTACTGTGCCTTTATAGTATAGTTTGATATCAGATAGCATGATTCCTCTAACTTTGTTCTTCTTTCTCAAGATTGGTGTAGCTATTCAGTGTCTTTTGTTGTTCCATATATAGTTTTGGAATATTTGTCCTAGTTCTGTGAAATACACCATTGTTATCTTGATATGAACTGCATTGAATCTATAGATTGATTTTGTTAGTACAAACATTTTAATGATGTTAATTCTTCATGTCCATGAACATGGTATATGCTTCCACTTATTTGTATCTTTTCAACTTCTTTTTTCTGTGTCATACTTTTCTGAGTACATGTCTTTTACATCCTTAGTTAAATTCATTTCTAGGTATTTTATTTTATTTTTTGATGTAATTGTAAATAGGATTGTTTTCTTAGTTTCCCTTTCTGATAACTCATTATTGGCATATAAAATGCAACTGATTTCTGGATATTTATTTTATATCCTACTACTTTACTGAATTGGTTTATGACTAGGTTTTATGGAATCTTTAGGGTTTTCTACATATAGTATCACATCATCTGTTGGACAGTTTCTATTGCTTTGTCTTCATGTTCAATAAACTTATTCCTGCAGTGTCTATTATGCTAATAATGTCATCCAGTATATTTTTATCTCAGATATCATATTCTTTTTTTCTAGAAGTAATATTTGAGTCTACATTTTGTTGTACAATATATATCTCTCCTTAACACATCCATGCTTTTCTGTACCTTCTTGAACAAATGAAGTATATATTCTAAAGCAATTTTAATGTATTTCTCTACTAATTCTATCATCTGTGTCTATTTCTATCTTTATTTTCATTATGGGTCATATTTTCCTGTTTTGTATGCCTTAAAATGTTTTATTTGATTTATTTGATATTTTTGTATTCCTTTAAATATTTTTTGAGCTTTGCTCTGAGTTGCAGTAAAGATACTTGGAAACAGTTCAATCCTTCTCACTATGTGGGATGGGAATAAACTTTAGACTAAGGTTGTCCCACTACTGAAGCAACCTTCTTTTGAGTACTCAATCTGATATATTATGAAGTTTCTTCTTTCTGGTGCTGGGAAACTGAGCTATTGCTGGTCTTTTTTCCCTCCTTCATCTTTCCTTTTCTAATTTTTTTTTATTTTTAATAGTTTGTTTTATTTTATTTTTCCATTACCATTTATCCCTTTTATGCCCTCTTCCTCCTCCACCCTCACCCTCCATCTCCCCAAACCCCCCTGCAATCACCACACTGCTGTCCATGACCATGAGTCCTTTTCCTTTATTGATCAATCCCTCCACCCCCAAACCCTGGCTCCTAGCTGTCAGCCTGCTCTTCATCCAGTCTTATGTGAGCTCTAGAAATCACTTCATCTATTCCTTTTGAGTCATTTCCCCCCAAGCCTTAGTTAGTTTGCTCATATGCATGTGCTAATCAGTATTCAAAGATTTGAGGGGTACCTTTTACAAATTTCTGGAGCACTCTCTGGGAAGCTCCTCTCTGGTACATTATCTTGTAAATTCTAGCCACCCTCATCTCCCTGAATTTTGAATTCTGTCTCCTCAATTTAGGCAGGCTTGCAGGCTCAGCCTAGGTTTCCAGCCTGGAAACTCTAAGTAGTAAATGGGAGCAATTTTAGGGCTCACTTCATTTGTTTACTTTTTCTTGAGGATCACTATCCTGTACTTACTCTTTTCCAATGTTTGACATTCATTATGTCATATATTTTGTCCACTTTTTTAGTTGTTTAAGGTGGAAGTATAAATCCAGCCCTTGTTAGTTTTTCATGGCAAGAAGCAGAAGTCCAGGTTTCAGTTTTTAAATATTTGGATTGACCTAATGAGGCAATGCTCCAACCAACTGAGCCACACCAGCCAGGAAATAGTTTGGTTGTATTAATTTTGGAATTTTTAGTAACAGACAGATGGAATCAAAAGTCATCAATTGACAGGATTCTTAGAGATTACCTAATACTCCTCTACCTCATTTGCTGGATTAACACAGATGAGATCAGAGAGAGAAGGGGGTCTTCCCAAAGTTATACAGATTAACTACATTATTAGGACTACAGATCAAGTCTCCTAGTCTTCATTTGTAGTCCATGCAGTTATTTTCTGCAGATTTTCTCTTCCAAACCATTTAATTTGGATATACATAGCTTTGAAATCTAGACTTTCTGTGGTTCCCAAGCCAACAGAGTGGGCATTATTCACTCACATCCGGAATGTACTTAATTTCATTTGAATTTTGTAAACATAATCCCTAGGGTTGGCCTAAAGTGAATACCAGAGTAGCTCATAACATAGAAAAACCTAAAACAACTCCATGGGTAGGCACTCCAGAGCAAAAGCATATATTTTTTCTCATTGACTTATTGTGAACTCACTAAGCAAAAGGAGTGACAGTATTTAGATGGACTAATTTAGTCATTTTACCACCTATGGGAATCATGTATCCTACAAAAAGAAGCTTTTATCACTGATTGCTTTTATATTTCCACAATCCTAACAATTAATCTGGATTTGAAATTTTTTTCTGGGCTGATCTCTGGGAGCCTTTTTCTGTCTTGCCTCTTGACCCTTCCTAGAAGCAGCCTAGGAAATTCCCCAGTGCTGGAGACAGAACAGGTTTTAACTCTCAGCTCCAATACTTGCTGTGTGACCTTGGATAAGTTACTTAACCTCTCTGTAAGGATGGAACTGGTACTATAATACATTGATTCTAACATACATTTTTTTATTTTAGCCTCTTTGAAATTAAGATGATATTGATACTACTAATGTGATGGTTAAATTAGCAGCTTTTTAAAAATAATATGTGATGTCTTGGATTCTAAAACTACGGTACTAATTTCTAACTTGCAAAGCTCCTTCAAAGATTATATAGAATAAAGCAAGCATAAGGCTTGGCACATGTTATGTACTCAAGGACTCTTGCACCCTGTATTGTTACTAGAACCAGTACCTAGCTGGGTCATAGGCCTCTGACTTCCCTTACTGGGCAGTTGGTACATCCCCTAGGCTAGTCTAGCCAGGTGAACAAGTCTGGGAAGATCAGCCTGGCACAGTGGCTAGTATTGAAGTTGTGATTGTCATCAAGCCCTAGAAACCTTTCTAGTAGCTTCTTGCCCTTCATCCCTGTCCTATGCCCCATTAATACCATTAGTTCCATCTTACCTCTGCTGTTATAGAATTACAAAGGTAGGGAAATGTACTAGGTGAGCTCTTATATCATCATCCCAAACTCTCCCTGTCTCATACCAAAATACCTCCTCTTAATCTAGAAGCTTGTTAGTTGAAGGGCTCTTCCAAGGCCATCAGAATCAGAGCTTGCATGGCCTGAAGCCAAATTCACATTCCCCAAGGCCCCCCACATACATCTATTTGGGATGCTGATACTTGCATGCCTTTGAAATTCAAGGACACCAATTCTGTTCAAGCCTGGAAGAAAAAAGAAGAAATAGACACCTGAGGATTGCATTTCTTTTCCAGCATTTCCTTGGCTTTCTTACTGTCTCCTGCAGGCAAACTAGCCTTGGTTGTAGTCTACTCTCCATCATTCCCCTTAGCATTACGATGCAGCTTCAGGCTCTGAGGCTTCCTTTCTTAGGCACTCACCTTTAACATGTACCTAGATGACATTCCCAGTCTCCTACTGGATCCCAGCAGTCCAAGCAACTCTCAGGATCACAGTGAAAAGAAGGAAAGGACAGGATGGACTGGACCAGCCTTTGTCTCTGGTCATTTCTCACAATTTGCCTCCCAAGTCATTCCAAAATATCAAATCTGAGTGAACTGCTAATTGACAGTTCATGACACCCAGGATACTGTACCATGGCCAGAGTGAGGTTAGAAATTTATAACTGTGAGCAATTATCATGGAAATTGTCTGCAGGAAAATGACTAGGTTTATACCATTCGACCTTGAGAAGATAAAATCAAGCCTAGAAAGAAAAAAAAAAAAAAACAAGAACAAAAACAAAAGCTAATGATCTACAGCAAATGTAAGGTTTGAAATCCAAAGAGCATCTTTGGGCCTCATATACCTACCTTGTCTCCCTGTCCAGGAGGCATGGGGTGCAGTGAAAGGGTAAGATCTCCATCCAGCCTATCAACCAACTCAGAATCTTCTGCTCATCCTAGACCCTGCTCAACACCTCCTTGCCCTTATTCCTCTGCAGTGTCAATTTGGTCTCTTTTTGGGTCTCTGCTCAGCGCCCTCTGTATGATATGTTGAGAACCTCTTTGTCTACTGCCACAGCCTCCTTTCTGTTCTTTCTCCATCCAATACCTTATCCACCCCCATCCCAGCCCTGCTTCTAGATGATCCTAGAAAAACAGAAATCTCATCACATCTCCCTGCATAAATACCATCACTGAACAATAATGGCAAAATGTTTATTATCGTTAAAGTTGGATGGCAGTTTATTTTGTTATTATCATTATATTTGTGTATGTTTGAAATTGCTTATGATAGAACAAATCCTCAGTTGGTCTTCCAGAGGTTTCAGGAAAAAGTCCAAAGTCCCAAGACAGGCATTCAAGGCTAGTCAGGATCTTCCCCTACACCCTTTTCCCAGCTCACCTGCTGGCACTCACCCTGCTACAACCTCTCTTCGTACCCAGTTCTCTCCTGCAGCCCCGCTTGCCCATGCATCTCCTTGCAAAACACACTTTCCCTTCCTTCCTGCCTAGAAAACATACTTTTCCTTTGGAAACCAGACACAAATGACCCCTTGTCTGGAACACCTTCCTAGACCTCACCCTCCCTTCTGAGGGAGAGGAGCTTATGCCCTCATGTCTGCCCAGGTGTGATACAGAGCAAACACCCGAAATATGTTGGGGACAGGCAAGAATGTCTTGGTTAGTATTGCAGGTGCAACATTTGCTTGAACTTGGGCAAGTGGGGTAATCTCTCTTGGCTTCTGTCTCTATAAAATGGAAATAATAGCAGTACTTACCTCACAAGATTGGGGTAAGGATTTGGCAGTATTTTCTGTGTAAACAGCTTAACACAGTACCTGGCAGAGAGATGGAGTGGAGGAAAAGAGAGGAGTTACAGACATACAATACTACAGTAAAATAATACAGTGGATAATTAAGTGGCTTGTCTTAGATTAAATTCTCGCAAAACCTACAGGAAAGGAACTGCTGTTTAGCTCTTGCTGGGAGCTAGAGAAAATTGTGGACAATCAGTGATAACAAAGTCAGGATTCCCCTCTCAGGTCCAAGAGCGGCTCATACTTTATGGGGGTAGGGGTGAGGGTCTTCAATGGTCGAGGCCTGAGGTCCGGGCCTAGATTTCTGCTTCTCTTCGGAAAACCTGTGCAGGTCTGTGGCTCGAACCGGCCCGATATCCGAGAGTAGGAAGTCATAAGGTTTGTATGAAAATCAGCCTTGGGGACCACCCACAGTCTGTGAGGTCTCAGTGAGATTGGACCTAATGAGTTGGAGATGCAGGATAAGAGGGTGAGAACATCTGAGTGGGGTCCATTGCAGTGTCCCCCACCCGTCAGCGCTGCTCCTCCAGGCGCCTGCGGCCTAGTGCGTCACCAATGCGGGGGGGGGGGGGGGGGGGGGGGGGGGGGGGGCCCCCCCCCCCCCCGCAAGGTGAGGGCTCCGAGCTGCCTTAAGACGCTGTGCGTCCCAGCCGCCACTCAGAGCTTGCAGCACCGTGCCAGCAGGATTTGCAGGCACAGGCATCCAGCTCCTGCCACTCTCACCGCCCGGTGCCTGGTGTCCGGGCCCCATGTGAGCCCGCATCCGCCGGTGCCTCTGGATGCAGCCCAGACAACGCGGCTAGTCCCAAAGGCCCCACACGCGGCTTCCGTGGCGCAGCGCCTCCAGCAGCAACAGGTAAGCGGCTGGCACTGCTCCAGATGCAGCGGCCCCAGAGCCGTGCTGGACTCTGCGCTCCGGAGCTGGAAAGCCTGGTCCCCCACTACCCGACGGCAGAGGTGTGGCCGTTTCTCGAAGTCCTAGGCGTTCTCTTGACATGGGGTTTCCCCTCTCACTTTCTCTCATGCGTTCTCCCCATCAGCAACAAAATTCTCTTGTTGGTTCTTTGTCCTTTCTCTCATTCTCTGATCCTCATCTTCTCTTTTCTTACTCTTTTTCGATTTCGCTGTTCCATCTCTCCCTGTCCTCAGTCTCTCTCTTTGGCTCTCATTCTCTTTCTTTCTGTCTCCCAATTCCTGTCACTCTGTCTCTCAGACTCTCCCCGCCAGTCCGGCACTCCCGCCTCCTCTCCCACTCTCCCCAGCTCACTTATCCCAATACCCGATGCCTCTGATATGGGGTGGGCTGGAGAGGGCAGAGAGGGTGCTGAATTGGGAGTGGGGCACAATAGGCATTTCCCGTGCATTCAGCCACGGCTCTGCTGCTAAGAAACTAGATTTATCTGTCAGAGCCCACAGTGGCCAAGGCGGCAGCTGGTTTCCATGGCAAAATAAAGTCACAGAGAGATGGAAATCGGAGACAGAGATCTAACCAGAGAAAAATCGAGGTGAGGGATCATTGGAGAAAAATGGGGACAGAGATGCACTCACACTGAAACATACACAGTAAATGTTTAGCTAGAGTCTCAGGGAGAGAGTGAGAGACACGGAAACTGACTCTAAGTGCATGCACTAGTGAGAGAGCCTGAGCAACAGAGGTGCTGCAGTTCCCAGAGACAAGCAAGAGAGACAAGCAGTGGAGATTCAGAGGGCAATGGAAAGAAACAGGCAGACAGTGATAAAGAGAGAATTTAATGCAGAGAGACAAACTGCAAAGAGAGAGGTGCAAACATGAGAGGATTCAGGAAAGAACAAGAACAGCGAGAGACAAAAAGTGACACATACAGAAAGAACCCAAGGGGGACAGGAAACAAGAGAATTATAGACATGAAGACTGACAGAGTGATACTGAGTAGGTGCACTAGGGACCCATAGAGGTTGTCAGGGAAATAGAGAAAAATGGAGAAAGGAAACAACATCAGGAAAAGACCTGAAAGCGTGCGCTCTAGTGAGCAACAGTCTGTGACAGGCACAGACACAGAGAAAAACAAGAGCACATTAGAAAGAGGAAGGGAGTGATGAGGACAAGGCCAAGGGAAAGAGGAAAAAAGACAGAGACACACATACACAGCTACAGAGAAAGTCTGCTAGCGAGAGACACTGAGAGACAGAGAAATTGACTGGAAGTGGAAGAGACTGGAGTAAACAAGAGGAAAATAGAAGAGAGAGAGAACCACAGACTGACAGACCTATAGATAGTGCACACGTCCTAGGAACAGACTATTAAGTAGAGACTAATGGCAGAATGAGAAACAGGGATGAGAATGTTTGGGGAAAACTGAGACATGCGTACACACCCTGGGAATACAGGGGAAAAAATGTGCTACAGAGAAACACTAGAGAGAAAGAATTCAACAAACATAAATAGGCTGGGAAACAGAATGTGTGCATGAGCTACAGGGAAAGACAGCTGGGAAAATCACTCTGAGAAACCCAAACTCTGAGACTCAAAGATAGCATGTGCATGCACCAGCATGATGGATGGGAGGGACTCAGAGACCCCTAGAGAGAGGCAGATTGACCCAGAGAGGAAAGGAAGGATTCAGAGAAAGTGTGGTTTGGATCTCAGAGAGTGGCTGCATGGGGACCCCAGGGAGAGGATCCTGTAGCAATGCTGCCCAGCTCAAAAGCGGTGCTTCCTCAACAGGGTGACTAACCCAGTCCATATGTTTGTTTTGTTCCCAGCATAAGAGTAAGTGTGGTCCCTGCGACACTTCGACCCCCACTTGGTGCCTCTTCCAAGCCTGCACCCTGTGTCACTTCCACCTGCCATCCTGCCATTGCCATGACATCCACCTGCACCAACAGCACGCAGGAAAGCAACAGCAGCCACACGTGCATACTGCTCTCTAAAATGCCCATCAGCCTGGCTCATGGCATCATCCGTTCCAGTGTGCTGCTCATCTTCCTCACTGCCTCATTCATTGGCAATGTAGTGCTGGCACTCGCATTGCAGCGCAAGCCACAGCTTCTGCAGGTGACCAACCGCTTCATCTTTAACCTCCTCATCACTGACCTGCTGCAGGTTTCACTCGTGGCCCCCTGGATAGTGGCCACCTCCATGCCTTTCTTCTGGCCCCTCAACAGCCACTTCTGTACTGCCCTGGTTAGCCTCACTCACCTGTTCGCCTTTGCCAGTGTCAACACCATTGTTGTGGTGTCAGTGGATCGCTACCTGTCCATCTTCCACCCTCTCTCCTACCCAGCCAAGATGACTCCACGCCGGGGTTACATACTCCTCTATGGCACCTGGATCGTGGCCATCCTGCAGAGCACACCCCCACTCTATGGCTGGGGTCAGGCTGCCTTTGATGAGCGCAATGCTCTCTGCTCCATGATCTGGGGGGCCAGCCCCAGCTACACCATTCTCAGTGTGGTGTCCTTTATCATCATTCCACTGGTTGTCATGATTGCCTGCTACTCCGTAGTGTTTGGTGCAGCCCGGCGGCAGCATGCACTTCTGCACAACGTCAAGAGCCACAGCTTGGAGGTTCGAGCCAAGGACCATGTAGACAATGAGGATGAAGAGGGAGAAAAGAATGATGAGTTTCAGAGTGAGAGCAGGTTCCACAACCAGAATGAAAGTGAGGTCAAGGCCAAG
Source organism: Anoura caudifer (assembly GCA_004027475.1). Taxonomy (NCBI): domain Eukaryota; kingdom Metazoa; phylum Chordata; class Mammalia; order Chiroptera; family Phyllostomidae; genus Anoura; species Anoura caudifer. The sequence goes on along the minus strand of PVKU01010898.1, from coordinate 21,535 downwards.
GATGGCAGTGTGGAGGCCAAAGAGGGCAGCATGGAAACCAAGGAAGGGAGCATGGAGGCCAAGGGCAACAAGGAGGTGGAAGAAAGCAGCTTGGTATCTAATGATGGTAGCGTGAAGAGTCAGGAAGGCAGCACAAAAATTGAGAGCAGCATGAAAGCACAACAGGGCCACATAGAGGTCAACCAGTGCAACATTGACTTGGGCGAAGATGACATGGAGTTTGGTGAGGATGACATCAATTTCAGTGAGGATGATATCGAGGCAGTGAATATTCCAGAGAGTGCCCCACCAAGTCGTCGAAACAGCAACAATGGCCCTCCTCTGCCCAGATGCTACCAGTGCAAAGCTGCTAAAGTGATCTTTCTCATCATTTTCTCCTATGTGTTATCTCTGGGGCCCTACTGCTTTCTAGCAGTCCTGGCTGTGTGGGTGGATGTCCAAACCAAGGTGCCCCAGTGGGTGATTACCATAATAATCTGGCTTTTCTTCCTGCAGTGTTGCATACACCCCTACATCTATGGGTACATGCACAAGACCATCAAGAAGGAAATTCAAGATATGCTGAAGAAGTCCTTCTGCAAGGAAAAGCCCCCAAGAGAAGATAGCCACCCAGATCTTCCTGAAACCGAAGCTGGCACAGAAGGTGAAGGCAAGACTGTTCCTTCTTATGATTCTGCCACTTCACCTTGAAGTGAGTTTTAAGGCAAACCTTGAACTGTCTGCAGTACAAAAAAACAGGAGCTGCTTTCTTTTCAATGGACCACTCACAATCCCATTAATACCAACCCGTACCATTCCATGCAAAGGTGTTGCACACATCCTTCTCACCACAAGATAGATAAATACATGGAAGATGTAGAAATGGGAGTCTTTTCTTAAAAGTGTGTTCCTCAAAGCACATACTTAAGGATTCTGACTGAAATTTCCCACCCAAAATTATTAGGCTCCAAATTTCTTAGAGCAACAAGGGCTATCCATTTTGGATCTGTATTTGGTATTTGATCTGATTCCTCAGAGCTAAAAAGTGTCAGCTTTCGCTCTGAGGGAGAAAGAAGATGAAGCCTATGCTTTGAAGGACTTTTAGGCCCTCAGGTCAAGAGGTCATGGGCAAGGTTTACAGCCTATGTTAAACTGAAAGTAAAACAATGGACCAAATCATTGATGGAGCCCACGAAGCAAAACCTAACTGACTGATCAATGTATGAGACCCCCAGTCTGGTGCAAAGACTATTGTGGAAACTAAGACAAAGTCATTGTGTAGTTAAAATACCAGGGCTTCTAGATTCTCTACAGCAACCTAGAAAAGCGGAAGAAGATACTAGGGCATGTTTGAAATGGGAAGCTAGTCCAAGGGAGAAGATAGAGAAATAACACATTCATGAGGCTAAACAGTTTACTTTTTTTTCCTATAAAACCCTGAGTTTGTGCATGAGCTGAGACCAAGGCCTTCCTATGCAAATGGAAAATTATCAATTGACACTAATCTAGTTTCTGTCTCCTATTTGAATAGTAGTGGGACAGAAATTATGCCACTATTTTACAATTTGTCCTTTGTGATTGAATTGGAATGCACAAAAGAATCCTCCAAATCTCCCCTACCAATCACTTGTGTGGTGGGGAAGTGTCCAAATAGAACTTTTTGGTCAAACAGTATTTCCTCCCCAAAAAAGTAAATTCAACTAGAAGTGGCCAAAGTCCTACAAAACTCACAATGCCAATTAAGAGTGATGTGCCCATTAAAAATCTCTAGTGTCCATGAGACCCCCCATATGGGGAGTAAATAAGGCAAGATAAACATTTTTCTTCCTCCAGGCATACTCATATGTCTTTTCCACCTGTGGCTCTCCTTAAAGCCTTTAAGCTCTCAGAAGATGTGGAGGAGAAGTGTAATGGATCCAGAAATAACAGACAAGATTGTTTCTCAGTACCTTGCAAGCATGTGACTTACTCCACACAATCCTAAAGTCAAAGTATTCAGGTCAGACTGATCCTAATTATTGCTGTTGAAGTATCTTATTTTGGGAAAACCTTTGCAATATCTAAATTATCCCTAGAGTCAATACAGATGGAGTTTTCAAATCCCAAACCCTGAAATCACTTTGGGTAGGGATACACTTATATATTTCTGAAGTCACACACCATATTGACTTGACCAAATAGCATGGACCAATAAAATGGTCACAACAGTGTTTTTGATCCTCTTGAAGATCAAATTAAATAAATCTATGGCCATTCAATTGATCATGCAGAAATCCATCGAGGGAGGAGGAGGGAGTATTTGGTTGACAAATAGTTAATCAAGAAGTTGTACACAAAGATGGCCATATTCAGAGTTTAGCCTCATGCTTGTGTGAATACCATGTCTATATACAACTCAAATTTCATTCATATAAATGCCCACCTTGTTCATATTTTCTTTATCTCTTCCTCCTCACAGATTCCAACATGAGCTTCTCAGGGGAAAGGTAAACAACAGTGTATTTGGGCTGTGAATAAGTCTGCATGGTCATTTGGAATTGCCTTGTTCAGAATTTAAGAAAAGAGAGGAGATAGACCCAAATAATATTGTCCTGATCTGTCAGTTTGATATGTCCATGAAAATCTTAGTAATTCCAACCCCATTAATTTGGAAGTTGTGGTAATTCAGAAAAGACATGGGGGCTGAAGTTTACCCTGCCACAACCATTTATTTTTCTACCAAAATGTATACATGAATTAATAGTTATAAATTTATTATACCAATTTATTGCCAAATTCCTGTATTAACCTGTCCTCAAAGGATATCTGAGTAAAGAAATATGACCAATCCTCTATGGGAGGAGGGCTGTTGTCTTGAGACTCTGTCATGGTGAAGGAGTTCAAGGGAGCCTGTCTTTTGAGTAGAAATGCTTACCTGGGTAGGAAACAGGATTTCAAACATAAGTGTCTCCAAATACTTTGTTGAAACTGAACTTCTTCTTTTATTTTGAAAGATCAACCCCTTCAAAGTGTATCAGAGAAAATTGTTTGCCAAAATCCCAAATCAAAATGGAACCAGACCTGTACAAGTGTGGTAAGTTAATTTAACAGCACACACAACATTCTCCAGGGCACCAACACACACCGATTTTCTTTTTAAAGTTCCTCTTTTCCTTATTTTAATCATTGTCTATTCTTATGGCAAAATAGATTTTTCAAAAGTGAAAATCTTTTGAAAAATAGAAGACTGAAAAAGAGGACCTTTGAATTAAAAGCATTCTGCTTTGCTGACATTTTCTTCTTAATAAATAATAGGGTCTTTACTTAGCTTGGAGATAGCACTACTTCAAATGTGCTATTTTGAATAAAACACTATCAACTTAATGAGGTTTTACTGCACATACTGTTTTGTCATTGAGAAATCTGAAAGAGCAGGAAAAAGTCATCAATTAGCTTCACAGAGCTTCATGTGCAATAGCTTTCCCTAAATCTTTTTAAAGGATGTATTCTTTTGCCAAGGCTACTTCATATGTGCAGTAAAAATCCCATTAAAGTACAGGGGGCAGACAAACCAGACTTTGAAATGACTTGATTTTCAATTTAATGATTTTGTTACTTAACAATAATAGAGCATCTAGTTTGCCAAGGAGTCACAGGTGCTTTGACTAACACACCAATTTCAACAAGCTTGGGAGAGCTGTAAGAAGGAGCAAGCCCTGGGTTTCTATGACTTCTGTGATGTGAGGGCCCATCTTCTCTATGCCATAAATGACAGCTGCTGGAAAGTCCTATGCACTTCCTGCTCCCTGCCTACCTCTTGTCATCATGCCCACTGCCTTCACCTGCCTCACTCCCTCTTGCCCTGCTGTGCTGGCCCTTTAGGAATACCTCTTGCTTGAATCTCTGTGTGCTTACTCACTCCCATTCACTCACTCCAAACCCAGAGCTGACAGATTCACAGGGACCTGGGGCCTATGGAAGCACAAAAGGAGAAAAGTGAACAATAGGAGTAACCAGCAGTTAAAGATGTTTTTTTTTTCTATCTCCTCCATAACTCCAATCCAATTTGGAGATGACCAGGATACCTACTTCAAATTCAACAGGTAAGGAAAAGTACCATTTTATAATATAGGTGGAGGTAGACAGCTCATTTCTTACCAGAAAGTTCTCAATACAACACATCTTTGGGGCATGTTCAATTCTATAGATACTGTCCAATTACTTCAGAAAAAAATCAAACAATATTTTATCTATAAAATTATAAGGTGCCTAACATTCCCTTATTTTATACATAATTAGCCAATTAAGCTAGGTAAAGTTACTTCAAAAGATTTTTTCATACTATCTAAAGAATAATTTACAAGGTTAAACTAGGCTTTCTTAAATGTTGCCAAAATGCTCTTTAAAATGTCTGAAATACACCATTTGGAAAAGAAAAGTTATGCATCTGGTAATTTGAACTCTCCAAGATAAAACCCTCAGAGGTTGTTGGGATGAAACAAAGAGGAATAATTTAAACTACTGGACTGCTTTTTTTCCCCTCATAACTGCCCTCCCGCATATTTTGAGGAAAAAAGTGTTTTCCCCTTATGTCTTTTTTGTTTTATTCCTCTTTAAGACAACCCCCATACTGTCAGGAGAGTCTTCTCTAAGCAAAATGTCTTTTCCTCTAGAGTAGACAAAAGATTAAAGGAAGAGTTGGCTGTGAGCCAGTTACCAAGATAAGAACAGAAAATCTGGTCAGTCATGGCTTTTAACCCTCTCCCTCCTTATCTCTGTCTCTCTCATTTTCCCTGAGCCAGACAAGAACTCTTGGTCCCTTCAAAGCCCCTCCAAGCTTAGGCGTGAGGAGACAGAAGCAATGAGCTGCAATCAGCAGACCATAACCTAAAATTCAAAAAGAAGAGAAATTCTTATCATAAATTCTCTCCAGTTACTTACAATCTCTTCCTCTATGGCAAATGCCAAGTTTGCTTACAGCAGTCTTCTGCTAAAAGCAACAACACTGGCTGAAGGAAGAAATAGGAAAGCTAAAATCCATAGAAGTTGGCCACTAATTGCCAGGTCACTGGCAAGTCTGCTGCTCTTTGGTAAGTAAAATAAGAATCCTAGAGGTAAATGAAGGTTGCCAATAGGAGTCAAATGTTTCCATCATTGCCTCCCAGAGTTCTCATATTTCGAAGAACATACACCAGGGGGAAACCACAGTAACTTGTACACTCACAAGAGGTTTCTATGTCTGAGAATTCATTACTAGATCTTTCTGGTTCTAAAATACAAACAAACAAGATTGGTTTTAATTTGGTGCTTCAAAGTTGAGTGTATCCCCCCTCTTCATCTGCTACAATTTTAATGTTAAAAGTTTGGTATTTTTGTCTGTTTCAGTGGTGTATTTATTCCTGTAGTAATTCTCCTAAATGTAAGGTGTAACTGTATATAAAATATAAGTGTTCTTAGAGATAAGGTGCTAGATATTAGACTGTATGTGTTTGTAGATAATGTCATCCTCAAAAATAGTGTGTACATGTATTTAGTTAATAAAATGCATGCAGAATTCTATACGTGACCCTCACTTTGGTTAATTTCTGAAATAGAACATAGTATATTTATTTTAAAATTTTAAAGTATACTACAAATGTATATATGACAAGTGAAAACTTATTCTGGTACAATTGGTCATTAATGTAAACTAATCATCTTGGCTGAAGTCCTTGCTGCATTTCTCCACAACACACTTGGCACTAGTATGCCTGCTTTCCATTGATTGAATGTATAGAATGTAAAATCAAAAAAGATAATCCTGTTCCCCTTAAATAGCAAAGAACCCAGGATAAGCTAGTGAAGTCCTATTGGCAGGATAAAAAGAATACTGTATTCTCAAGACCCAATTAGTACCTGACTGTGAAGTGACAAGATTTGAATTTGGTAGAACTATATTGTGACCATCCCTGCATTCCTAGAGCAATACCAAAAGCCAGAAAATGGCTGCTCTAGTTTTTTGTTTTTTTGATTGGTTGCCTGAGAGATAAAATATAGCATGGATGAGAAAATAGATTAAGAGGTAGTGGGACTCCACTGGGGTCACAGCCAAGGTGTATGAGAATTACAATCATATCAATAGCATTTGCATCAGACAAGATAAAAGAACTATATGATGGGTTTATTATATTTTAAGAACAAAAATACTAAAACTAGAAAAGTATATATATATAGATATATACACACACACATATCCTCATGAAATAATTTCTAAAGCTGCCTTTAGTACCTAATTTTGTGCTACTTTGTGACACAACAATAGAAATATATATTTGCTCAATAAACAGCTCTAATATTTTAAATTTTGAATTTAAAATTTTCCTTTTACTTCTAAAAAGGTATTTGTAATTTAAAAGTGCCTTTTTAAAGGATTGCCAAATTACAGTCCTGGGGCCTAGTTCCCACTGGCACAACTTACCTTCAGATGCACAAAAGGGATGGGCTTTATCCTCCTTCTCCCAGCAAGAAAAGAAACCCCTTCACACCCCAATCAAATTCATAAATTAATACTGTTACATGGCTCAGTAGTCTCAGAGACTCTGCCCAAGGACAAGGTTTTATATAATGGTTGGCTTTAATCATATCCTTTCTAAAATAGTTACAAGGCAATTTATTGCAGGACAGAAATAACAGACTCCTGCTTGGAGCATGAAGAAAAATTGATGTTTGTGGTTTAACTAAATATTATTAAGTAATGTTTGTGCTTCTTAAATAGGTTCTGTCAATCTGTCCTAGGTATATAATTCTTAAATATGCTAAATAAAGTCTAATTTTAACTGTGTATCTGGTTATTTTGTTGAACCCTTCGGCAAAACAGAAAGGAAGTCACATAAGTAGGTCTCCATCCCTTTTCTTTTGCTTGAACAGAAAAAATGGGATAAACTAACTGTATTACACAATAGAATTAAATATTTGGGCTCCAATATTTCACATTGCACTATTCTAATATAAGCAAAATGCAGTGGGATGGGAGTCATCCTGATGGGCTTCCTGAAAGAGGGGCATTTGCCTAGTCATCTTGGAATGAAAAAAATTTCAAAGTATGGGTGAGGTGGGCAGAGTGGTAAAATGGGGTCAGATAGTTTATGAGATTCCCAAATGCCAATCTTATTTGTCAAGGCAAACAAGTGTGAAAAGGTAGGTGAGAATCAATACCCTTTCTTTTGAGGAAACAGTACTGCCCTGCACCTGGGTCACCCCCACTGGGATCCTGCCCCTCAGGGCAAAGACACTTTCCTCAACATGGTTCAGTCACACTCACACCCACACCCACCTCAGTTCATCCCCAACCCAGTAGGGTTTATAGAATAGGAAGGCAGAAAAGCCTGCTCTCTCAGCCCCAGTTTCAGAAAATTGTTATACTTCTAACACCAGCCATGACATAGGAAAACACAGGACACACATGAGATAGGCAAATATATCTAAAACCTAAAAGCCCACTAGTTTCTCTTGAGTCAACATGCTTGACCTACTAGTATCTCTTCTGGTAATTTAATTAGAAGTACTACAAGGAACTGCATGCCTCATGCTTCCAAAGTGGCAATCATGGGCCCACACTCAGAAGCTCAGGGAGTTATTCATTTCTGTTTCAATTAAAGTAAAGTGCCCTTCTCCATTTTCAGTCCAAAATCAAGCTAAATACTGACTTACACACTATATTTCAAGATATCCAAAGATGGCTGCTATGAGAACTGAATGTAGCAGCCTTCACCTAATCTATGAATGACATCCAGGAGATGACATTTTCCTACTGCAGAAATAAATTTGCCTTTCTAGCAAACTACTACCATCAATGTAAATAAGAGGGCTTGCGAACTCAGGTAGCAAACCTGGTGGAGAAAGAGTCCCCTGGAGCTCACAATAACACTACTTAGTTCAAAGTATTTAGAGGAGAATGGAATTAGTCCAGGAAATCTCTTACCAGCAGTTATTCCTCTCAAGTAGGTCTTAGGGTTCAGCCTCGGATTATGAGACTAAATGGGAGACAATTGAGAGGATCTGAAAATTTCACTGTCAAGAGATACCTTTCACCTACTGTAGCCACTCCCTCTCCCATCAGTTTGCTTCAGGCCCCAGGCCTACTTACCAGCAGTCATATCCCTGATCATTCCAATACAGACAAAGGCATACTAGTAGCTAAGGGGTTATTTTCTTACTCCAGGAAGTAACTAGTTAACTCCTTTTCCCCCACTCTCTTTCAGACTGCAACTCTGACTATTTCCCTCCTCATTCCAATTTCCTCTTCAAAGGCAACACCACTTCTTTGATCACTACACACACAAACAACTATCCCTCAGCTTAAGGATGGCTTTGAGAATGTGCATGAATTGAAATGTATAGATAGATTTCAAACATTTTTCTCAATAAGATGACCAATATTTATCAATAAAATTTATCTCAGAAAATGTATGATATTTGTGACTGTTAACCCAAAACTTGAAGCTTGAAGAATATTTGCAATACAAATCTGCAAAATTTTGGGAGTTGTGACATGTGACTACTGCTAAATTGAGGCAAATAAATACAAGAAACTTGACTCCAAAGATTTGTTATTTATACACAGCTAAGTCAAACTTAAACATTCTCAGCCTCCAAAGGACAGAAAACAGAAAAAGACAACCAACAATCAGAAATATGCACATTTGAGGATTAAGTTGGCGTGCAGTATCTGTTATTTCATAAACTCTATATGCTAAACCAACTCACATTTTTAATGATCACCCAGATACAAAGGTGTAATATAGTTTGTATAATCAGCTCAAGTTAGAAAATTTCACATTTCACATAAGATTTATTTCAAAACAGTTCTCATGCTCTAAACAAAATGAGAAGGAAAACTTTTTCATTAGAAAAGTCAGTGTACTCAACTTTAATTTTTTTAAGAAATGTGTCTCCTTGCTCTAATGGCTTTATATTAAACCATTTTATGGTATCTTTTCAGCAAAATATGATTTAGAATAAACCTGTTTCTCAACCTGTTTTTGCCCATATAATCAGTATTTTGTATCATACAAATTGGTGCCAGACAATGAAATTTTAAATTGATATATATATATATATTTAAATCATGTCATTGGAAGCATACATATATACTATATAGATGTCCATATGGATATAGATATTCAAAAGCAAAGTTAATGTGTCTGGAGGACTTTGGGGACATTCTTTAATCCACTCTCACAACTGCAGATTTTGGTAATAAACCAGAAGCAGGGGGAAAAAAAACAACTGTCCCTGAAACAAAATAAAAAAGATCTTAGTTAACCAAACACCATAGCAAATCGAAGTTGCTGTCTCAACAACACAAAGCATGTCAGTTTTGAGGCAGTCTACTGATTCTCTAAATCTCAAGACCTGTACATTATCATATAAAAATCACCAGGCTCTCTTGCTAAGCAAAGAGGATGATCAGCAAGCAGTGCTGAAGGCAGTCACCAGCAAAAAGGTGTGAAAATCCATTCTGTTGGATGCTGCAGGTCTCTAACCAAAGCAAAAAAAATAATTAAATAAAAGTGAGTAGCTTAAGTTCCCTATTTCAAAAAGAATATGAAGAGGTCCAAGGCTAGTTTACAATACAATAAGCTTTGTACAACTTGCTTCAATTTAGAAAATGTAAACAAACATTTTCATTTTATGTAGCAAAAGCAAGAATATTTACTTACATACTCAGAGCATATATTAATTTTCTAAATCAAAGTGTTTAAAAGTTTTTGTTGTATTCTTTCCATTATCATTTGTCCACCTTATGTCCCTCTACAAAATCTCCACACCGTTGTCCATGTCCATGAGTCCTTTTCCTTTTTGCTTAATCCCTCCACCTCCTAACCTCCAGTCCCCCAGAGCTATCAGTCTGCTATGAGTCTGTCTCTATTTTGCTTGTTAGTTTATTTTGTTTATTAGATTCAACATATGAGTGAAATGATATTGTATTTGTCTTTCTCTGACTGGCTTATTCCTCTTAGCATAATGTTCTCCAGGTCTATCCATGCTGTCACAAAGGGTAAAATTTTCTTTTTTTAAGGCTGAGTAGTTAGTATTCCATTGTGTAAATGCCCCCTAATTATTTTATCCACCCATCTATTGATGGACACTTGGGCTGCTTCCATATCTTGGCCACTGTAAATAATGCTGCAATGAACATAAGGGTGCTTATGTTCTTTCGAATTAGAGTTTTGGGTTTCTTCAGGTAAATTCCCAGAATCATCAGAGAAATGCAAAGTAAAACCACAATGAGACATCACCTCACACCTGTCAGAATGGCTATCATCAATAAATCAACAAACAACAAGTGCTGGCAAGGATGTGGAGAAAGGGGAACACTTTTGCACTGTTGGTGGGAATGCAGATTGGTATAGCCACTATGGAATACAGTATGGAGATACCTCAAAAACTTAAAAATGGAACTGCCTTATGACCCAGCAATTCTACTTCTGGGAATTTATCCAAAATTTTGTATTGTAAAAATTGAGAAATGTCCCATCTCTGGGGATTTATCCTAAAGAAATGACCTCATAGAATGAAAAATTTATAATACTGAAAAATTATTAGCAAACCAAATGCCCCAAAATAGGTTACTAGTTAAATCATGGACTAAGTGCTCAATGAAACAAGATAGTCATCAAATATATATTAGATTCACTGTGGTGATCGCTGGTAAGACATATAAATGTTGAATCACTATGTCATGCACCTGAAACTAATATAATACTGTATTTCAATTATAATTTAAAACAAATTAATAAAAATAAATTTTAAGAAGACAAATATAAAGACTATATAGCAGCCTTGGTTGGTGTGGCTCATAGATTGAGTGCTGGCCTGTGAACTAAAGAGTCGCTGGCTAGATTCCCAGTCAGGGCACATGCCTGGGTTGTGGGCCAGGTCCCCGGTAGGGGGTGCACCAATACAACCACACATTGATGTTTCTCTTTCTCCTCCCCTTCCCCTCTGTAAATAAATAAATAAATAAATAAATAAATAAATAAAATCTTTAAAAAAAGACTATATAGCAGCCTAGGGCAATCTTTAAAATATGGTGTTAGGCGAAAAAAGTCAGACCTTACACAACTGTCAGCATTACACCAATGTGAATATTGCATAAGCTTAAACCCATAGTGGCTAGATAGAGCAGAGCATGTACAAAAGAAGATACTTTAACATTTTAAGTTAATATGGGCAAATTTTTCATTAACATAATATTTCATTGATATTCATATCATAAAAGTAATTTTCAAATGGTATTAAGGTTCAATGACTTAATTGCAGAAAATGGTAATAGGACTTCCAGATCCTGTAGTCTAATGGGACACCTCAAGACAATTCAATCATCTAGAAAAACATCTTAATAATGGGATCACAGAAAGCTTTAGGCAGGATTTGGTATCTTTTTCTTTGCCAGTTTCCATACTTAGAATAACTTTCCATTCAATATACTATCATGCCAATTTCTTCCCACCCTTCAAAGGTCCTTGTCAGAAGTTAGTGTGGTATAGTGATTAAAAACATGGGCTCTGGCCCTTGCTAGTATGGCTCAATTGCTTGTAGCATCATCCTGTAAACCAAAAGGTCACAGGTTCAATTCCCAGTCAGAGCACAAGTCTAGGCTGGGGCTGTTTGGTCCCTGGGTGGGGCACATACTGGAAGCAACAGATCAATGTTTCCCTCATATCGCTGTTTCTCTCTTTTTCTCTCATAAAAAAAAAGAATACCATGGGCTCTGGGGTAACAAAAATCTACTCTGTTGGTTACTAGCTGTCTGATCTTTGGCAAGTGACAATCTTGTCAAGACTCAGTTTTCTCAGCTGAAATATAGGGATGATAATACCTATTCCTACTTTAGACTTCTTTTCTCATTCCAATGACTGCAAAAGGTTCAGAAAACGGCAAATGTATAGTTAACACATGTCTCTGAATATAAAGCAGTCCTAATTTCAATTTGGTGTATATTATACACATAAACTATTAAAATGTCTATGAATTCTCAACTTTTTGATGTTCTATCTATAATACCCAAATTGTCTCCTACCCAAAACACAAAAATCCATCAACCCTCGCATTGTTCTGTTAGTCATCTGAGTTAAGGAATATGAACCTTGGAGTTAGACAGACACTTAGCTCTACAATGTAGAGCAAGCTACCTGTCTCCTCTATTCTTCACAAGAGAAAATGAATTATATCCCCACCCAACTCTCAGGCTTGACCTGAAAGAAGGCTAAGATACATTCAGGTGCTTATCATTGCAGGCTTGAAAAATGTGGTCACATGAGGTTGATTTGGTAGTCTTCAGCATTGCCTGTATATTGGAATCACCTGAGAAGATTTAACAAGTACTATTGCCTGGGAAACACTCCAGAGATTCTGATTTAATTGATCTGGGATGCAGCCTGAGCACCAAGAGTTTTGAAATCTCTTCAGGTAATTCAATTCTAACATGCAAGCAGGGTTCAGAACCTCTAAACTAGTCTGCCTTTTCTTCCTTTCTTTATTTTTTCTTTCTTTCTTTTCTTTCTTTCTTTCTTTCCTTCTTTCTTTCTCTCTTTTTTCCCTTTAATTCATTCTTTCTTACATGTAAACAAACACAAATATGAAGAGAGGTGGATAAACTTCCCTTCTAAGGGCTATTGAACCACACACTTAGAAACAAATTAAAGGGTGTGAAGAAATTAAAGTAATTACAGCTCAATTGCTTGTAGTACAACTTAGAAAAAGGGATATGAGACAAAAACAGACAATTATTACTTTGGTGTCTTTACCTACTTTTGCCTTGGGTCAGAGAAAGTACTAAGCCAGTACCAGAAATGTCCTAGTTTCTTTCTAAGCTTCATAATATTTTATTATTGGATCAGGAGACACATAACAAAAAGACAATCCAATCACAGGATCTTAATAAGGCAATGCAAGATAAGCAGAGAAGCCCATTTTACCCCTGTCCTTTCCCTGGTTACAACTCTATAATGAAAAAAATTCACAGCCTGATTGTAGGGCTGGCATCCAATACACATTTCTTCAAAGGCCTTTTCAAAGTAGTTATTATATATGCACACTTGAAAAAGAATAAATTAGCTAAATAAAACATTTTGAAAGTCTGCCACATTCTATTCAACATAATGTCCACAGTCACTGTGAGACTTAAATTCCAATACACATTAATTTCATAATTTGCATCAATGAACAAGGCATGCAAAAAGATTTTCCTAAAGTTTGAATTAAAGCTATTGCACAAAGGAATAAAGAGAAAGCTTATTTGCAGAAAAGGATCTTGGGAGCCTTGTATCTCTTCAATATTCACTAAGCAATTTCTCTGGGCCTGGCACTTGCCGGGTTATGTAAGTGATAGAAAAAGGGTTCTTGTAGGGAACAATCTCAGTTGGTGGCTATACTATGTATCATTATTTATACAGAGATCATAGAGAACTGAAAATGACCTTTAACTCCTTCTTTTGCATCACATCTTGTCAGTTACCAAGACTTTCAAACTCCAAATACTTAATAGCTTTTGAATCCATCCCCTTCATCCATATGTCCATGTCCACAGCTACTGGGTCTTAAATTACACACTTTATCCATCTAGAAAACTGTATCCTGCTTGTCTTTCTACCTCAAGTGCCCTTCCTAAATCCATTCTCTGCTCTATCAGAGTGATTGTGATGTTTTCAAAACACAAACTTCATTCACATGCTGAAACATATAAACCTTTAATTGCTCCCTATCACAAAAGTACTCAAACTCTGGAGTGTAGCAGAAATCTTTTAAGCTGTTAAAAATGCGTATCAGCAAAGATTCTGATTTAGGAGCTTTGGGATGGACCCAGGGCAACATATTTATTGGTTTTAATTGGTTTAAAATAATTTCCACAAATGAATGTGATGCCCAACCATGCTTGAAAACAACTACATGTGATAAAAATTCCAACTTCTTAGTGTCAGCACACAAAGCTCTCCAGGATTGGGCATTGGTCTACTTTTTTAGGCCTTGCTCCTTCCACTCTGCCTTAAATTTTAAACTCTAGGGCTGGAGCAGTGGTCTGGGGTGGGAGTAGAAGACAGAAAACTGTACAAGAAACAATTAAAATAAAATTTAAAAAATATATAAAAGGTTGGTATAAAATTAAAAAAATAAAATAGATAAAATAAACTCCAGCAATGTCAAATTACCTACAGATCCCCATATGCAATGTGCCTTTTTCAGTTTGTCTATTCTGCCTTCCTACTTTAAGAGTCATTCTTCCCTCAAGACTCAGTTCTATCACTTTCTACAGGAAAGCTTTCTCTGACCTCTTGGTCCCTCCCCATGAATAGGGGTAGGTGACCTTCATCTGTGCTGTCACAAAACCCTGGACTTAACTCTATTAGGTTCCTTACCATAATGCATAGAAAGGATCTATTTAGAGGTTTTCTATCTCCAGACTATAATCTTGAGACTAGGGGTTAGGTCATACTCAATTTCATACCTCCAGTGTTTAGCATTGTATTGGGCATATTGTAGATAGACAACAAATATTTGTTAAACTGAATTGTTTAAATTAATTGCTTAGTAATGCAAGTTCCATGAGGATAGGATTCTAATCCCTTTATATAAAGTTTTATTTGTTGCCAAAGCCCCAGTCTCTTAGGACAGTACCTGATACACAGTAGGTACTCAACATATACTGCTTGTGTGGAATGAATGAATGAATGAATGAATGAATGACAGGAATTTGGAGAGGTTTCATAAAGCAGATGCCAGAAAGCTGGATTCAGAGGTAGTTCAGGGTGGGAGACAGCTATTCTCAAGAGAGGGCTTTCTTTAAGCCCTGAAACAATTAAAACCCTGGAAGTTTTAAAGAACAGTGAGAACCAATTCAAATGGATAGAACATTAATAGTACGCAATCAAAGAATTAAGAGAACATCAAAAAGAGCACTTTGGGAAAAAAGACTGAAAAAGTGGGTGGGAACCTGATGCTAAATACTTATTACATACTTGTCCCTAGGCTAAGTGCTTCACACGTACAATCACATTGAGTTGAATTCTCTGAGGTAGGTAAGTACTATGATTTTCCCCATTCTATAAGGAAAAAGAGGTTCAGAGTGGTAAACTGAATTGTCTTACAGACAATAAGCAGTAGTAGAGCTGAGATTCAAAGCCAATTCTGCCCCTGATTGTTAAGGATGGAGCTATCTATATGGACTAAGGTTAGTGCAGAAAGACCTTGAAGAACAAGTTGGACAGGGAAAGCTGGGGTGGGGAGTAGAAATCAATCCAGGTATCAGATGCTAGAGAATGTAAAATAAACAATACAAGAATGCTGGAGAATGTAGCTTCTGTTTACCTTTGGGAAAAGAAATGCTTCCCTTTCTTTGAAATGTTTTAGTATGGTACTCAAAACTAGAAGAATACTGGCTACCACAGAGTACAGATTTAGAATAGGTCTGTAACTACTTGCACTGAGAAAAACAACAGGACCTAGATGTTTTCAATATCTTTGAGAATAGAGAGGACTGTGTCTTCTTCATTTGTACAGCACAAAGCACTTTGGTCAATAACTGTAAGCTGAAATCACATTGAGCTAGAATAATGTGGAAAAACTTGAAGGAACCCTGGCCAGTATAGCTCAGTTGGTTGGAGTGTCATCACATAGATCAAAGGGTCATGGGCTCGATTCCCTGTGGGTTTGATTCCTGGTCAGGGCACATATGAGAAGGCATGGTTTCTCTCTCATATCAATGTTTCTCTCTCTCTCTCTCTCCCTCCCCCCCAACTTCATCTCTCTCTAAAAGCAATGAAAAAAATTAGAGGCCAGGAGAAGTAACACCTGCTTGAGTGTGGTTGGTAAGGTAATAATATGGGTGTAATAATTTATAGTTTTAATTTGAATATTTCACCTAAAATGTCATATGGTGTGTTTGAGTGTGATATTGTTATGTTACAGAATTACATGCTTATGATTTTGTAATTAAAAGATTTTGTAATTAAAAGGGGGCATTATTTGTGCTGAACCTCGTATGTCCTTGGGTGAGGATAAAGAAAAGAAAAGTATGTCCTTGGGTGAGGATAAAGAAAAGAAAAACTTGAAGGAGGTGCTTCTATTATTTTTTAAAGAAGAGTTGAAAAGGCATGGAAAAGACTCAAGATATTGTTTTCATCATATATTCCTCAAGGCAATATTTTATTGCTTTACATGTACCAGAGTTAGTTCTCCCCATTAAGATCAGCCCACCTGATCAAACACAGGACCACAGAGCAAATTCCACAGGTATCTTTGGTTGTTGATTTGGCCCCAGGTCAAAGAAAGTGTCTCTTTCTTGAGGAGGATGTAGAGTTGTAATTAAGAGAATAATTTTTGGAGTCAGACCAGTCTCAGTTTAAATGAATCATAGCTCCAACACTTGTGACCTTGAACAAGTCTCTTAATCTCTCTGTGCCTCAGTTTCTTTATCTATGCAATGGGGGAAATATGACCTACACCTCATAATAATTAAATAATTAGGTGAAATTAAGTGAGATAAATGTATGCAAATAGTTGGCACATTGTCAACTCAATAAAAAGTAAATAGTATTATATCTTATGTTTCTGTATTTCCCATTAGAACATTGCCAAGCCCATGAAAGTAGCTTAATAAACATTTGTTGGTTAGTTAACAGTTAGCATTAATACATCTTTATGCATTTTTTTATCTTTTGGTCTTTAGAATTGAACTTGAACTTTTAATAAGTCAGAGACAATTTAGTATAATAAAACACAAAAATCCTATGATAACTAACGTTTGTATGTTATGTTAATTGGACTTTTCCTTCAGTATACTATATTTCATCTCGTACTATGTGAGAACATGGATTTTTCACTTTAATTTAGTGAAAAAATATTATACAGTATACATTCTCAAAATATATTGGACTTCATTAGCTTCTTTTAATGAATAAAAATATATTCAAAGCACAGACAGTGAGAAAGCCAACAGAAAAGTGTTCTGCATTTGGCTGATAACTGCTTCTGGGTCTTAAAAGCTCTTTGTATCAAACTGGTTTCAATCACTGCAGAGTGATTGGTGGTTCAGAGTCTCAGATTCTAAACATGATCTCTTGAGATGATCACAACTGTACAGAAGTCTCCCTTATGCTTGGTTTCACTTTGCATAGTTCGGTACCTGCAGTATATTGCAGTCTGAAAATATTAATTGGAAAATTCCAGAAATAAAAAAAAATTCATAAATTTTAAACATCATGCCATTCTGAGTATGATGATAAAATCTTGTCCTGCCCTACTCTATCCAGCCTGGGATATGAATCATACCTTTGCCCAGTGTATCCATGCTGTATATATTCCCTCACTGTTTAGTCACTTAGTAATAAACTCAGTATCAGATTGACTGTTGCAGTATCTCAGTGTTTATGTTCAAGTAACCCTTATTTTACTTAATATTGGCCCCAAAACACAAGAGTAGTGATGTTGGCCCTCACCAGTTGATTAGAGCATCATCCCCATATGCCAAAAGTTGTGGGTTTGATCCCTGGTCAGGGCACATACAAGAAACAACCAATGAATGCATAAATAAATGAAACAACAAATCAGTTTCTTTCTCTCTGTCAGTCTGTCTGTCTGTCTCTCTCTCTCAAGTCGATAATTTTAAAAAGCAGGAAAAATGATTAATGATGCTGGCAGTTTGGATATGCCAAAGAGAAGCCTTAGAGTGAGTGCTTAAAGTGAAAAGGTAAAAATTCTTGACCTAAAAAGAAAAAATCATATGCTAAGGTGCCATAATATACAGTAAGAAATTAATATTCTACCCATGAGATTGTGAAGAAAAAGAAATCTTTGCTACTTGTGGTATCACACCTCAAAGTACAAATTTATGGCCACAGTGCATTGTAAGTGCTTAATTAAGATGGAAGAGGTGAGATCGTATGGTATTTGTCCTATAATACCTGGCTTACTTCACTTAGCATAAGGCCCTCCAGTTCCATCCATGCTGTCACAAAAGGTAGGAGTTGCTTCTTTTTTCTGCTGCATAGTATTCCATTATGTAAATGTACCACAATTTTTTGATCCACTCATTTACTAATGGGCACTTAGGTTGCTTCTAACACTTGGCTATTGTAAATTGTGCTGCTATGAACATTGGGGTGTATAGGTTCTTTTGGATTGGAGTTTCTGGGTTCTTAGGATATAATCCTAGCAGTGGAATTGTTGGATCAAAAGGCAGTTCCATTTTTAGTGGCCCATTGCACATGATGTCACCTATAAGTGAAAACAAATGAACAAGCAAAATAGAATCAGAGACAGAGAAATAAGGAACAAACTGACAGTGACCAGAAGGGACAGGGAAGGCGGATAATGAGGGAAAAAAAAGGGGAAGGGTCTAGTCAAGGAACAAGTATAAAGGACCCATGGACGTGGACAACAGGGTGAGGATTGACTGTGGGAGTGGGTGGGACAGGGGAGAGCAATGGGAGAAAAATTGGGACAACTGTAATTAAGCAATAATAAAAAAAGATGGAAAAAGAAAACATTCGTCATTTAGTGGCCATCTCAGTTATCAAATTGATTATCCCAGAATCACAATGCTTGTATTCAAAGTAACTCTATGGTAGCCTAATACTGCATCACAATGCCTACATCATTCACCCCACTTCATCTAATTACATAGGCACTGTATCATCTCACATCATCACAAGGGTGAGTACAGTACAATAAGATATTTTGAAACAGACTACATTTACATAACTTTTATTACAGTATATTGTGATCATTGTTCTATTTTAGTGTTAGTTATTATTGTTAATTCTTACTGTGCTTAATTTATAACTTAAACTTTATCATAGGTATGTATATATAGGATAAAACAGTGTATATAGGGTTCAGTACTATCCATGGTTTCAGGTATCCACTGGTTGTCTTGGAATATATCCTCTGCAGATAAAGGGGTGGGGACTACTATATTTTGGAAATAGTATTAACTCCCAAGGAAAAGTGAGGTTCAAAAATAGTTCACCCTAGACCAAGGAATATTAACAGAGGCACTACCGATGTTTAGAGCCAGATAATTCTTTGTTGTGGAGGGCTGTTCTGTGCATCGTAAGATGTTAGGGGCATCCCTGGGTTCTGCCCACTAGACGTCATTAGCACCCTCTCAGTTGTGACCATCAAACACATCTTCAGGTATTGTTAAATGTTCCCTAGGGTGGCAAATATGTTCCTGGTTTAGAACAGCTGCTCTAGAATAATAGACTGTAGCTAAATGCAAACATTTTTATTGTTTGCCTAAAATATATATCATATGAAATATGTAATTTACTACTTAATGGCAATGCTAGCCAAGGTTTATATTCAGCTACAAACTCCATTATTATAGTACAGCACAGCATTTGAAAATTTAAGAGGAATACTAAGTGTAAGGTTATTAGTATTCCGCTGAGGAAATAATGCCAATCATCCACAAAATGGGACAATACAGAGCTTTATTGGGGGTTGCGCACCCAGGCGAAGTTCTCTGGTCCACAGGTTGGGGGCTGAGGAAGTCACGCCCAAGCCTATGAGGAGAAAGAATTTTATACATACGGTCGACCTATCATTGGTCAGTCCTCTTTAGGCGCAAGTTGCCATGGTTTTTCCCTGCCACTCCAGTCATCTTCATCTGACGTCAGCCAGTTTTTCGAGGGCTTCAGCCCCTGGTGGCCATCTTATCTCACCACGCCCAACCTAACACTAAGTATTAGATTTTAATTGCTTATTGTGTTCTTACTTTGACCATATCAAAATAGAAATACATTATTTCAATTAATTTTCTGAAGACTAACTCATTTTTATATATAAAACAAAACTTGATGCAAATAAAAAATCACTATTCTCCTAAGAAGCTCAAGTATCCATAAGTGTGTATTCATGAGCATACATTAGAAACTGGAGTAAAGCCATCAAAATAGAAATCATAATCTATTTGGTCATGCATAGACTTAGTTTATTTTTTAACTAGTTTAACCAACTGTTAAACTAGTTGTATTAAAACTAGTTACAATTTTGGGCAAGTCATCTAACCTAACCAAAATTTATTTATCTTTGTCTATACAGTATAAAGTTTCCATCCTGATACCCTTTGATGACATTGTTGGTATACTGTGGCTTATTCTCCCTCTCCCTGTCTCTTGAATCCTGTCTGAACATGCCATTTACACATCTGTAACAGTTCTACCAATGAAAAATTGGGCAGAAGACCACCAGCTACAGTGCACATAACTTCTTTTGGCTGAAAAAATGAGAGGAAGAAAAACAATAGGGTGCCATTTTAGTCACACTGTGTTAACAACGACACACACACAAAAAAAACACACACACACACAAAATAATACTCAATGCCAGGCAAGGCCGTAGAGAAACTAATACATTCTGCTGATGGCAGAAAAGCATAAAGAACCAAAAAATATTTGTACTTTTTGAACCTGTTATCCCATTTCACAGACTATCTTTTTTAAAAGATTTTATTTATTTATTTTTACAGAGAGGGGAAGGGAGGTAGAAAGAGAGGAAGAGAAACATCAATGCATGGTTGCCTCTCATACGCCCCCATCAGGGGGCTTAGCCCGAAACCCAGGCATGTGCCCTGATAGGGAATTGAACCAACAACCCCTTTGGTTTTCAGGCAGGCACTCAATCCACTGAGCCACACCAGACAGGGCCCATTTTACAGACTACCTTAAGGAAATAATCCAAAATAGGAAAAAACAATTTCAATAGTGAAGAAACAGTTAAGTAAAAAATCTGCTGAATGGAGACTTCCAGCCAAGATGGAGGCATAGGCAGACACACTGTGCCTCTTCTCACAACCAAAATTAAGGACAACAAAGATTTAGAAACAAGAAAACAACCAGAACTCAGAAAATCAAACTGTTTGGAAGTCCAACAACGATTCATCCAGACCGGTAAGAGGGGCGGAGTCGCGGCAGGAAAAAGCAGAGGTGTGGACCAGGCACGCAGGCAGCAGCGGCTGGCAGCCCCCAGGTGCACAGACGGCGACTAGCAGACCCCGGGCACAGGGTGGCAACTGTGTGCAACCAGTGAGGCCGCACAAGGCAGCTGGCTGACCGAGAGGTCCCACATTCACGCGCAGATAATTCAGGCAAAAGGGGAAGCGGTGAAAGGGACTGGAATCTGAGAGTGAGCAAAGCAAGCACCATTGTCTCCTCGCAGACCCCACCCCCACATACAGTGTCACCACCCAGCGACTGGGCTGTCCCGCCCTGGGGAACACCTGAGGCTCCACCCCTCACTATGTAACAGCCACAACTAGACCAAAACAAAAAATAACAACAACAAAAAAACAGAAATGAAAATGGCTCAAACTGGAGAACAAATCAAAGCCCCAGAGCCAATTTATCTAAGTGTTGAAGAGATTGCCAACCTATCAGATGCACAATTCAAAACCTTGGTGATCAGGATGCTCACAGAATTGGTTGATTTTGCTCACAAATTAGATGAAAAAATGAGGGCTACAATAAGTGAAATGAAGAAAGATGCATGGGGAACCAACAGAGATGGGAGGAAAACTGGGACTCAAATCAATGGA
>PVKU01010897.1:0-48006 GCA_004027475.1 Anoura caudifer | reverse complement strand
ACTGGAAAGCATTATGCTAAGTGAAATTAGCTAGGTGGTGAAAGACAAATACCATATGATCTCACCATTAACAGGAACCTGATCAACACAAGAAACAAGCAAGCAAAGTATAGCCAAAGACATTGAACTTGAGAACAGGCTGACAGTGACCAGAGGGGGGTGGATAAAGGGGGGGGGGAGAATGTGAAGGGTTTACAGGAACAGTTATAAAGGACATATGAACAATAACAAGGGGTGTGGAAACAGGGGAGGGAGGTGGAGAGGATTGGGGTGGTGTGGAGGGGTGGGGGGGAAACAGAAAACTACATAAACAACAATAAAAAAAGTTAAATAAATACCCCTGAAAGCAGCTTAAAACAAAGTTCTTCCAGCGTCTACCTATGACCCAGTTTCAAAGTCTCTTCTGCATGTTTGGGTGTTTGTTATAGTAGCTCCCCACTTCCAGATAGGAAAATCTGCATCTATGTCTTATTGCTGCCGAAGCATTTGCCACGAATGTTGTACCTTAGAAAACCCAAAATTTATTTTCTTAACAGTTCTTAAGGCTAGTCATCTAAAATCAAGGAGTTGGCAGGGTAGTGTTCTTTCTGGAGGTTTCATGGGAAAATTGCTTTCCTTGGCTTTTCTAGCTTCTGGAAGCCTCTTGCATTCTTTGCCTTGGCCTGTAGAATCTGGAAAAGGAGCCAATATCACAGGAGGGTAAAAATGTGTAGAATTAAGCACTATCATTTTGGGGCATGCTTTTAATTGCTGAAATTTTACAAAAGTGAGAATGAGCACTAAGTAGTGGTGAGACCATCTTCTCAGTGGGATAACTTTAGAGGTAATCAGTTGTTGGCATCTATTACAAAATTTGACTTATGTTATAGTAGAGCAGTTTGTTCATATAGGTTTGTGGTAGTCAGGTTTTTTTTTTTTTTTTTTTTTTTTTTTTTTTTTTTTTTTTTTTTTTTTTTTTTTTTTTTTTTTTTTTTTTTTTTTTTTTTTTTTTTTTTTTTTTTTTTTGTCATTGTCAGTTTCTTGATAGTAACAAACAAACCACCCCACAGATATAGTGGCTTGCAACTATAAAATTTACCTGTTGCTCATGTCACATGTCAGCTGTTACCAAATTTTGCTCTGCTTAGTTCCTTTGAGCCCTACTTGGCTTAGTTTCACATGTCTTGTCATTCTGAGATCTTTCCTGAAGGATTAGCACCTATGTGAAATGTATCTGTTCACATAACCACCAGAGAGAACAAGAGAGTTAGCTAAAATGAATTGTTTATTCAAATTCTATTTAAAATCAGTACACAAAATTGGTTGGTAGTTTTAGCCTTACATGTAGGACTTTGGTTCATTTAGAGTTAATTTTCGTATGTGGTGTAAAGTTCCATCTATATCCTTTTGAATGTGGATAATTAGCTATCCCTGCACCATTTGTTGATATTAGAAGTTTTAAATAGAAGGAGGAAATAATCTAATTTGCATTTTTTAAAAAGTTAAATTTATATATTCTGAGTTTGAATTAGAGGGACAAAGAAAAAAGAAAACAAAGAGAAAAAACTCACAGACATGAATAAGAGTGTGGTGATTGACGGGGGGGAGGAGAGGGTAAAAGGGGGTAAATGGCGATAGAAGGAAACTTGACTTGGGTGGTGAACACACAATACAGTGTACAGATGATGCGTTGTGGAATTGTGCACCTGAAACATGTATAATTCTGTCACCCCAATGAATTCAATGAAAAGGAAAAAAAGCAAGCGAATGAGAGTTGTGGCAGAGTTAAGCCTTCAGGAAACTCTTGCAGTAACCACACCTTGGGCTGATGGTGGCAGACTGGAACAGGATCACAGAAACAGAGACGTAGAAAGTAGATGTGAGATATAATTGCAAGTTAAAATTAACATGATTTAATGAGAATGTTTCTCTAGATGGCAAAGAGAAAGGTGTAAAATAAAACACACATTTCTAATAACAGAAGGTATACATGTAATAAAATGGATGGTAAGAGGAGAAGATAAAAAATTAGGAATTTTAGGATTGCACATAGATAAAAAACTCAGTATTAGGTATATTAAATATATAGTGTTTATGAGACATCTAAGTAGAAATGTCAATAGTCTACTGGATATATAAACTAAAGGTAGGCTCAAGGTAGGTATGTGGTATCATCAGACTATAGGTAGCATTTAAATTCCTGGAAGAAGCCAAGATTTCCTAGTGTTTAAATTTATTCAAAACATATCCACTAAGAGTTTACTATTGACTAGCTGGGTTTTCCCAAAGAAAAAAGACCTAGTATTATATTTGTTTAGATGTAAATATATAGATAGAGATGTATATGTTTTGTTACCAGCTATTTGGGCATTCATTACTCCCATTACATTGACACATAAACCATTCACAACTGTGTGCACGATACAATGCTGTGTAACTAAAAATAAAGAAGGAAAGAGATAATCTCTGCCATTATGAAATTGTTAGTTTGGTGTGATAGAGAAATTAACTATTAATGCAAATTTTGAGTAATAGGCAAAGAAAGTAGTACTCAGGAGGTACAATGTCAGCAGAAAAAGGGCTCACAATCTGGCCTCAGTGGTGTGGGCTACAGGAACCTTCCCGGAGAAGTTGTGTTGGTGAGTGAACAGCTTCCAGTATTTCTTTTCCTTAATAGATGGGAAGTGAAGGGGCAGGAAGTAAAGCCATATGGTGAGGTAAAGACGTTAGGTTCATCGCAGACTGTAGGGATAAGCTATATTTCTCTAAATTGTCAGGTCAAGGGAAAATTCAACATACTTTGATCTGAAGTTAGCAATAATAATAATGGTAATGATAATTCCACCACTATTCATATTTTATCCTTATTTTATTTAGTTATTTATTTTTATGGGGCAGAAGTAAAAGGTACAATTCAATTTCATCATATCAACTAATATAGGATTGAACAATAAATTAGATTGAACAATAATAAGTTATACTGAATTTAATAACACTATAATCTTGGCAAAACAAAGCAATGTATTTTCATCATATCTTAATATAAACCTATTGATGATGGATGTAAATCACTTTTGTATTCACTTATCAAGTAAGGATCAAATAGTAATTTTATATTTGTTCTGCTACCAAGAAAAAATAAAAGCTTTCTATTTAGCTAAGCATTTTCCTAGTGATGTCCAGATGGTTCCTTTATACGCAAACACAATCAAATGGATTATGAGTTAACCATGATATATAATCCCAGAAGCCTCTTTGCCTTGGCCAAATGCCATCCTATTATCCTGATCTATTTTTGCAAAGAATTGGAAGAGAAGATTCTTGTCTATTTATAGGACCTAGGTATGCTGAACAGAGAGAGGCAGTTCACCCATTTGTGCTGTGGTAATTTTCAGAAATAATTGAAAGGAATAAAAAGCCTGCAGGATTAAGAAGAAATGTGGTCATTGACAAACTTTCCTAAGACACAATTCATACGCTTATGCCAATAAAATAAGATTAAAAGCCTCAGAGAAAAAATAATGAAAATTGTGACATAATAAAATAGGAATTTCAAAGAAAGAAGTGAAATATTTAAAAAGTTTAAATAAAATGACCTGTCTTTCTTTGATAGGAAGGAAAAAAACAATGGCTTGACTTGGGCAGATAGGCATTTGTGTAGAACATTCCACAGGGTGAACTACAATAAATCATTGGATCACCACTGTAGAGTCCCCTCCCTTTGAGTGCTGTGCAAACTGAAATTTGAATCCAGCTAACAGAGGGTGGCGCATGTGAGGGATGGTCACATGGTATTGGTTTTATTACACATTGTAGTTAGAAGACGGTGTCTGAGAAGACAGGGGAGAGAGGTCATCTCGCTAGTCTTGAAGAAGGAAGCTGCCGTGTTTGGAGAGGTTCTGTGAGACCGATACACCGTAGGGCACTGTGGGTGGCTTTAGGACTGGAGGGCGGCTCCCTGCAACAGCCAAGAAAAAGCTGGGTCCCCAGCCATCTGACAAGGAATGGATTTTGACAGCAAACTGAGTTTAGAGACATAGTCTTCCCAGCCAGCTTCCAACTGAAAATGTAGCTTGGCTGACACCTTAATTTCTGCCTTGCGAGACCCTGAGTGTCAGAACTGGCAAAACCAATGCTGGGACTTCTAAGCCATGAAACTAAGATAATTGTACGTTGCTAAATTGTTAAGTTTGTGGTAATGTTTTACACAGCAATGGAAAAATAATGCAACTTTTATGTAGGTGGCTAGTATGTGAGGACAGTGAGTCATTCATCCATATAGCCTATTTTCCTCTGCTGGCATTTACTGTTCAAAGTAGAAAGTTCAAAGTGATTTTCTTCTTTCTATTTGGAAGATGGCGACCTCACTGAAGCTTATCCTGGTGAGTGAAACTTAAGTACAGAAATAGGATGTTAAACATATTTGAAGTATATATGCAGCTTGAAATTGTACTTGTTCCATTTTTAGTGCATTATAGCATGTTTAACTGCCTGATGCCAATTAGCTATAATGGGAATTATGGAGCTACGCTCAGCACACTACGTGAAAATGGACTCTTCGTAGTGCTTCCTGACTTTCCGCTTTTTGTTGAAGGACATATAAACTCTTAGAAGCTTCTCTTTTTTCCTACCTAAGAAACACGTGCTGTTCTTATTTGAAATTCACATTTGAAACTCTAACATTTATTAGATTGAATTAATAAAAACAGATTTCACATCTCTTTGACAGGGAAAAACCTCAGTCAAGTTAGCTCAAGTTTTGATGTCTGCATTTAATTAACCTAAAATACACACAACATTCTAAACAGATTCCTTTGTTTCTTCAGTATTGTTCATATGCATACAGCCAATTTTTATTTTAAAGCAATTTTGAATATAGATCTTTCAAATAAGTGTAGCAATGTATTGATATAGAATTCCAGGTAATATAAATGATAGTGTATAAAACCGTATCACAGGTGCTGTTTGTAACCATTGAATTCAGTCAGGGAACTCAAATGTGGCTATATTCTGATAGATTATTTTGAATAGTAAAATAAGACTTTGGTATTAAGCTAAAAAACTAGAACAATCCATTTAGAAAAATTTAATCTAAAGAAACTAATGATACCCCTCTCCCCATGAAACACACAGAGATGCTCTCGTAGAAAACTCAGAACTCCGAACAGAAACCTCAACAATGCTGTCCTTCCAAACAACAGCATGTGAACAAAATAGCTGCTTCTTTGAGGTTTCAGATGAAAAACAAAGTGTTTTTCACATTCTGTTCATTCAACAAACACTTGTATAGCAATGGCATTGGATAAGCACAACAAATTAGATAACCCTATGACAAACGTCTAGTGCTTTTAGAAAATATTTCTACTACAATGTAGTCATTTATTTTAAAATAATTCACCATGTTGCTAATGGTCATAATGCAGAAGAAACCGAGATTGAAGACACCATTCTCTTTAAGTCTGTCTGATTTAAGATTACTTCATTGGCAGAATAAGGGGATTTGGTATTTCGGTTAAGGGAAATAGAGATGATTAAATCTCTTTACAAAGATAATTTCCTGAAAATAGCTTGTGGGTTGTGACTGAAACTCTTTTCTGGGAATGTAATAAAAATATGTATTCTAAATTATGTAGATAGTACAAAAGCACATGTCTTTCTCTGTCTGGAATACTGTATCCACCCTTTACTATGGCAAAAAGCTGGTCATCCAGCCCTGGCTAATGTGGCTCAGTGGATTGAGTGGCAGCTTGTACACCAAAAGGTCACCGGTTAAATTCCCAGTCAGGGCTCGTGCCTGGATTGAGGGCCAGGTCCCTCGTTGGCGGTGTGTGAGAGGCAATCACATACTGATGTTTCTCTCCCTCTCTTTCTCCCTCCCCTCCCATCTTTCTAAAAGTAAATAAATAAAATCTTAAAAAACAAAACAAAAACAAAACAAAACTGGCCGTCCAGTCTTGAACATGAACCCATTTTCTCAGAGCCCAAAAGGATCTGGCTAGGATTCCTTTAGAAGTATAGCCAAATGAAAGCAAGAGCAAGTGTCCCCTGTTTGAGCCTAGATGTTGGTAGTTGTTTAACAACAAAATCAGATTTCAGAGACTCTACACTCGTTGTACAGCTGCCTGAGGCGTACTTAGGGCCACATAGTTTCTTAGTAAGTGCGTTGGATGTGATTGATTACTTTATAGAAACGGTATGTATCAGTTCCTATTGAAAATTTGAATACAGCTTATTTCATGGCATCTTATGTCTGGAGCACTGTCAGTAACCATCTGTAGTTAAAGACCTCCAAGGTCATTTATTCCACCTTACATTCACATACCTATACCCTATTGTGTTTCCTCTGTCCTTATCCATTTCCCCATCTAGTCCAAATCATTTCACATTGAACTTCAGAGTCCCTCTTCTACAGTTAAATTCTTGTATATCTTTGACTTTGCATTATTTTCCCATCTCCTATAGGTCATAAATAAAACCTTGAATTCCCCTATTATACTGCTGTTAGGTTTTTAATATTTACTTTATTAATATTAGCCTGAGTTGACACATGAGGTTTCTGTATTAGGCAGATGAATTATTAAGACTTACATGATAACTGTGCTATCTCCCATTTGCCTTATTCTCCAGGCAATATGCTGAGAAATATCAGGGTCTAGGCTATAGATGAGTAATGGAGAAATACGAATGTTATCTGCTTATATACATGCCTTCCTCCCTACACTCTGACAAAAAGAAGAAAGAAAAACCTTTGCTCCAAAGGAATAATCCTGAGTTCTTACTCTAACATAAATGTAAATAAATTTCTCCAAGGGAAAGGTAAGTTCTGAATACCAGCCCGACTGTCTTGAAATGTAAAATACATTTCTGAAAGGTAAATTTCTATATCATTCTATGTCTGGTTAAGCAGTCATAAATTACATTCCATGACTTGTTCTTTTAGTTCTGGCCCCAAGTTTCAGTAAATATTTTTCAGAAAGCCCTAACAATCTGAAAACACATACAATCCACAGTATTTCAGCTGCTTTATTTAAAGGCATTGGACATGGAAATTATTTATTAGATCACAATTCTCTGACTTTTCACTATAATTTCTAGATCATTACTCAACCACCTAAAGACAAAGTTTCTTTTGTTGAGGTACATATTAAGCATCTGTTTATTGCTTTTTTGCCTCATTAACAATATTTACTTTCATCCTCTATCAAAACTTGACACAAGATGTAACAAAACTCTCCACCCAACTCTCACAATAATCTAAATTATTTCCATATGTTTAGGTAGGACTTACATAACAACCTAGCATTTTACACAAATATAATCTTTCCCTGCAGTCCACTTAAACCCAATTCACTCACAGGTTGGTACTTGCAGACCTTGTTATCATCTATAATTTTATGATCTCTAGAAAATTACTTCTGTTGTTTCAAATACTTATCTCTTTTATATTTTTTCACTTCATTAATCACAGTGGGCATGACGTTACTCCCTGAGAGTTTTGCAGCTTTGTTACTCTGTGTTAAACTCATCTCTGTGCTCCTCATCTTTGCTATCTCCTCCATGACAGTCCTGCTGTGATGGGCACGGCTGGCCAGCTCTCCAGGCAATGCAGTTCTCTCACTTGTCCTTTCAATATAGCACATCTTTTTCCCAAAATTCAACTGTAGCTCAATAGCACAATCTTATTGTCCCTTTAAATTGTTCAAGCCTTGTTGGGAGCCACCCTGCCTGGTTTCAGAAGCTGTAACCGCCCCCCCATGGCTAAAGTTGAGTGAGTGACCTTCGGACCATAAGCCACTAAGGAGGCAAAGCTTATCTCCCTGGCTGGGGCACCACCTCTGCTCCTTTTACTTCACCCTGCCTGACCCCCAGTGCTTGATTGGTTAGCCAATGACAGATAAGATTCCCCAAGGGTGAGTGACCTAAGACAGGCACAATCACAGGGAGGCCCCAGGGAAGGACTTGGGGGGGGAGCTATAGCAAAAGGGGGTGATGGACTCTGAGCTTTCACATAGCCTGAGTCCTCATTCCGTCTGCAAGAAGTTTCCTAATCTCTTGTCTGCCTTACTTCCCCTGCCTGACTTAAGCCTGAAACAATGACAGAGGGTAGTGCAGCCCTGTGCCAGAAAGGGTGGGTTCTCCAGATGATCAGGCCTGAGAAAGAATACATAAAATCCTATGAAATCTGCTTTGTTTAGAATGCTCTCAATTAAATAATAAGGGTCCAAGCAAGAAGTGAGTTTGTTCCTCAAAGTTTAATAGCGCTTTAGTTCTCTGACCCTGACTCAAAATAGGCCCTCAGAGTTCTTTGTATGTTATCCATTGTTTGATCTTTACTTCCTGATAATGATTAATGAGCTTTACTTGTATTCCTTTGCAAAAGGAACCTAATAAAACCCCATTGAGGGAAAGGCTTTTGGCCCTGCTCCTTTGAGAGATTGGTCACCTTTCCTCCCCAAGCAGATCATGTCTTGGTAGACTTATTCTCATCTGTGGCAGCTGGGGGGTGGGCTGCAGGTGGTGACCCTACAAAGCCTTAAGCAGAATATCAATTGAGAGAACTGGTCATATTGATGTCATTATAAAATTATGATCTACAATCTTTATTTATCACTGAATTCTATAAAAGCCTCCAATTTTAATTCCAATTCATTCCACCAAAGATTTATTTCAAATTAATAACCTTTTCCCCATGCTTCTTACTTTAATATCTATACTATCACATGTTGCAAATACTCTCTTCATAAATTATGAAAAGAATGTAGTATAGATTATTTTGTTTCTATCTTATCCTGGAAAGTGATTTTTTTTTTTTTCTCTTCTTCAGGTACACTGCTAGATGAAATTTCTAGCTTCCTAGTAGTTAAATGTGACCTTATTGATTAATTTCCAATCATTGGAATGTGGGAACAAGAGATGTGCTATATCCAGGTATAGTTCCTAAAATATTTCCCTCATGATTCCCATTTCTCTATTCCTTTATTTTCTATCTGGATACAGAGAATTTATGAAAGAACACCTTGTTTTTAGAACATAGCTGCACAACAAATCAGAAGGATGTCTGAGTGCCTGAAACATCATTTTTATCATGTATTACTCTGTAATAATACATTCATCTTCAAAGTGGCTTAAAACAGCAATGATTTCTTATAGCTCACTTTTCTCTGGGTTGATTCAGCAGTCGTTTTATTTTATGTGCTGTTAACTGAAGGACTGGGATGGTGTAACACTCCGAAATATCCTCGTTCACTGGCTGGTAGTTGGTCCTGGATGCCAGCTAGGACCCCGGGTGGGTCTCTCAGCCCCAGGCCTCCAGTCTCCTTCACATAAGCCTTTGCATATAGGTACTTATTCTTTCTTGCAACATCAGATTGGGTTCCAAAAAGGAGCATTTCAAAAGGCAAAATGAAAAACTCTGAGCTCTATATTCCCTGTCCTGTAACTGAAATACTCTTATTTCTGCTTTTTTTTTAGTAAAATACATCACTAGGAAAGGCCAGATTCAGGCATAATAGACTCCACCTTTCAACAAAAAAAGGGCAAAGAATTTCTAGTCATCTTTAACTGAACATAGTCCATTTTCAGGTTATAAATTCTTTATGTTCATCCCTTATGTAAAATGCATTCAATTATTCCCCTTGACCTTAATAGTCTCTTTCCATATAGTATGAAATTTGGCCTCATAATACACTTTCTTATCATTTAAATATGACGAGATGTGGGTGAGACTGTGTTGCAAAGATCATTTTTACAGTAACCTAAGAAGTAAAGCAATATTTTTATCCCAAGTACCAAATTTATTAGCAGTCAACACTTATTATAATTAATATAGAATTTGGAGCTTTATACCTCCTTCTTTGCTCTCAGATATGCAACAGATTTCTCATTATCTGCTTACTGATGCTAATTAATGCAAGAAGGAACAATTAATGCACAGAAATGTGGGAGACCCTTGTGCGTGGTGCGGGCTCAGATCCTGCTCGGAGATGCACAGGACCCATGCCCACAGATAGGTTCTCTTGTGGGAAATCAGGTTTGCAATGTGCCTAAGTTGCTTTGAGTCTTGCTTTTGCTAAAACTCCCTCACCCTCAATTGAGATAGCAAGTGCTTATTGTAACTTCCTAAAATCCATGCTAAACCTTCCTAGGATGAGTGTAACAGGCTTGACTTCTTTTCCTCTTCTCATTTGCAAATATCCTTCTGTGATGTCATTAGGGGCATCATCTCCTTTGTTGTCCATAAAAGGTAACCACCTATAGCGAACCTGTGCATAGTAAATGAGGTCCATCATGTAATGTTCAGAGAAACCCAATAAAGGTGGTCATGGTCTGTGTGTATGTCTCATTTCATCCATGATGATGCGGACACTGCCTGCAGTGTCCGCATCAGCTGGTGCCCATGAACAGGGACCCAGAGGCCATGAGCCCTTGTCGATATGGACAACATACCAATTTGGTGGGAGTATGTGTGCATCAGCCCAGGTAAGGGCCTACGACCCCAAGTGCTTTTCGGGAATGTTGTAGGGTGTGTTAGATTCAGAGGAAAAGGATTTCTTCCTAGGTCGCTCTCTCTTACGACCACTTTGCAACTCTACCTTCTTTAGTAAGCAGAAGCTTTGCTCCCTCTCCCAAGCTTTTGCCAGGAGGCAACCCCAAACAAGGTCTAGGCTTGGGAGAAAGAGCAAAGATTTTCCATTTAATCAGCTTTAAAAACATTAACTAGTTACAGGACAGTTTACAGGCAGCTCAGCAAATTCTTTCTTTTAAGCTGCCTCTTGCGGCCCCTTCAGTTTACCTCCCCCCTCCCCTGCCCGCCCGCATAAGAATTTAAAGGTGCATGTGGAGAGAAAGCAAAATTCAGACTGGTTTTGTAATCACCATGCTTGCGGTGGGAGGAATTTCAGAAAAAGGTTCTTTTATTTGTTAAAAAACTTCTTTGAAGGTTTCTGTGAATCTTCAACCACAGGGAATGGGCTCCCTAAAAAACAAGAGCAGTGTTTTAAGCTAGTTCAGCAGTTACGGGGCTGTTGAATGTCTCCCACATAAGGGACTTTTGGCAGCTGCAGCGAGCCTCAGGGGCCCGCCCGGTGAGCTCGGCAGCAGTGCGGGGGTGTGTGTGCACTTGCAGCAACTGGGCTGCAGCCAGCTGTGCATGCGCACTCATTGTGAGTAGCATGGGGGCTGGGTCTCTCTGCTGGGGGCGAGCTGTGATGCGGAGGGGAGACTGACTCCAATTCTTTAAAAACGTAAATGTATTTGCTGGTAGAGAAAAAACTGTTTCTGAAAGTTGTGAATGTGTTCATAAATTTGTCAATCTAAAGCATGCTGTAAGTGGGATGGGGGTATGACGTGTTAAAAATATGAAGAATCCTCCTTGTTTATGCCAGAGCTGTGACCTTAACTGTAAAAATGAAATATAGGTATATTGTCTCCCGGAGGGAACTAGCCCTTTTCCAGGGAAGACAAAGTACCATTTTTTTAACTCAGTACCTGTAAACACTGATCTTTTCCTTGGGGAAGAACTGGCTATTCTCTCAAAGGGAACAGTTAATCAATCGAGTCACAGAAGGCCCTTGGTGCGCAACCATTTTTTGTCTAAAACATATTTTTTCAGAGCACCTCCCCCCCTCTCATCTTTCCCACTTTCCTTGAAAACTGTGAACCTAAGAGCTACCAGGTCCTGAGAACAGGGCAATTAACTTGCTTAAACCCATTGCAGCTTGGAGAAACAGCAGGGGGCCTGTCTTTCCAAGCTAAGCAAATTATTAAGGAATGTCCTGACTGCCAAGCCCCTAGCAAGGCCCCCTCATCTGCAGGAGAATCTGCTAAAAATATACAAGCCTTTTGGCTTGAGGCCCTTAGTCATTTAGGAGGGCCTCAGCAAATTAAAACTGATAATAGCCCTGGATACCTTACCCATTCTACTCAGGTTTTTCTTCAGCGTTGGAATATCCAACATAAAGCAGGAATATCTTACAATCCAACTGGTCAGACAGTTTGTAGAACAGGCTTGTCATATTTTTAAAAATCTTGTTAAATAGAAAAAGGAGGAGTTGTGAGACCTTCCCCCAAAATTTGATTGTTAGCCCTGTTTACCTATAATTTTCTAAGTTGTGCTGAATCACTTTGTATTCCAAATGAGAAACATTTTCAGAAGAAGGAGCCAAAGTCATCTTATCCTCAGGTTTTATATAGAGATCCGCTGGGAGATGGCTCTTGGCAGGGCCCTGTAGTTAACTCGGGGAAGAGGGTGTGTGTGTTTCCACCCCTGCAGGTCCTGCCTGGCTGCCAGCCAAAAGAATAAAGCCTTATCGTGAGCGGGACAGACACCAAGCTCTGCTACCTGGAGCTGAGAACCAATTGACTGACAGACCAGATGGCCCAGCTGACCATCACTCACAGGCCTGGGTCTGCCAACGGAGGAGGATGGGGCCTGCCCCAATGACAGGGGCCGAGGCTCAGGCGCCTCCTATAGAGAGCAACAACCCCTCAGTGCCCCATAATGTTCAATGGTGAAACCCTAAAAAATGTTTCAATGGACTGAACTTACAAGTTTGGGTCCTAGCAGCCCTTGGATCCCCTTTTGTCTCAATCCTTATTTGCGCTTTATGATATACATAGAGGTTGTTCTCTTAAGATTGCATTCGGGAACAAACAGCAAATAGTAGGTTTCACAGGTTTAACAGCTACAATAGCATTTTCAAATGAAAGAGCAGGGAGATTAGATGTTGGGAACCGCCCTGCCTCGTTTCAGAGGCTGTAACCCCCACCCCATGGCTAAGGCTGAGTAAGAGCCCGAGGGACCTGCTTCATCTGGGTCTGTTCTACCATGAGGACCTGAGCCTCTGAGGAGACAAAGCTTATATTCCTGGCAGGAGCCCCACCTCTGCCCACTTTACTTCACCCTGCCTGGCCCCCAATGCTTGGTCGGTTAGCCAATAATGGGTAAGATCCCTCAAGGGAGGGGCCACCTAAGACAGGCAAAATCACATGGGAGACCCTCAGGGAAGGACTTGGGTGGCTATACAAAAACGGGGTGATGGACCCTTGCTCCTCAGCTATCCTGACATAGCCTGAGTTCTCATTCTGTCTGCAAGAAGTCTCCTCCTAATCGCTAGGCTGCCTGCCTTCCCCTGCTCCACCTAAGCCTGAAAGAATGCTGAAGGTGGGTGCAGCCCTGTGCTGGAAAGGGCAGGTTCCCCAGGGCAATCAGGCCTAAGAAAGAAAGCATAAAATCCTATGAAACCTACTTTGCTGATACCCTCAATTTAAATGATAAGGGTCCAAGCCTGAAATGAGTTTGTTTCCCCCAAATTTTATGGCCCTTTAGCTATTTGACCCTCACTAAATAGGCCCTCAGAGTTCTTTGAATATTATCTATTTGACCATTACTGCCTGACAATGATTGATTGGGCTTAATCTGAGATTGTGGGTCTTTGGAACCACTGTTGCTTACTGATTGTAATAATGCTCTCTATACTTTGATGTATTTGCAAATTATTTTCCCAGGGTCGTGTGGGAGACCAGCAAGCAGCAAGCTTTGTGGGATCATAGTAGTTCTAACTAAAACCAAGGGGGGAGATGTGGGAGACCCTTCTGTGTGGCGTGGGCACAGCTCCCACTCGGAGATGCACAGGACCCATGCCCACAGATAGGTTCTCTCATGAAAAATCAGGTTTGTGATATACGTAAGCCACTTTGAGTCATGCTTTTGCTAAAACTCCCTCACCCTGGATTGGGATAGCAAGTGCTTATTGTAACTTTCTAAAATCCATGCTAAATCTTGCAAAGACCATTGTAACCGGTTCAACCACTTTTCTCTTTTCATTTGCTAATACCCTTCTTTTGTGGTATGATTAGTGGCATTGGCTCCTTTGTTGTCTGTAAAGGGTAAGTATATATAGCAAACCTGTGCATGGTAAATGAGGATCATCATGTAATGTGACCAGAAATAAAATAAAGGCCTGTCATGGCGGAGGCCACAGGCTCTTGCTCCCCTTGAGAGAAAAGCCATGCTGTCCTTTTTCCTCCACCGGACTTGGTAGTCCGTGTGTATGTCTCATTTCATCCATGATGGCGCAGACACTGCAGGCGGTGTCTGCATCACAGAAAGTTGGTAGGTGCCTGTGATTGCGTGTGTAGGTGCCTAATATGGAATCCTTTGATGTGATTGTGTGTGTAGGTGCCGGATATGGAATCTTTTGATGAAATTCTAAAAAAGGTTACTTACCTGGAAAGATGTCACCCCTGGGGTAAATTTTGAGTAAAGAATTGAATAAAGTAAGATGGAAAGCCATGCAGTAATTTGTCAGTGACAGAAGTATGATGATTTTTAAAGCTCTTATATTAATCTCAGTGGAGAACATTGGTGGTTTGGACCAGAGAAAAACATTGGAGGGGTTAAGAAGTGATAAAATTCTGGACAATTGTGTATATAGTGCAAACAGATTTTTATGATGAATGACTGCTGCAAGTGAGAGAAGGAAATCAATGGACTGACCCCCAACATCTTTCCATGAGAAGAATTAGAGGAACAGGGTTGCCATTACCTGATTTGGGGGAATACCTGCAAGATGAAAAGATTTTTCGGAAAAGTTCAAAATTAAGTTTTAGATAGGTTAAGTCTATCATTACAATCAGAATCCCAATGGAAATTGTCAACAAGGGTAAGTAAGCCTTTGGACTTTTGAGCCTAGAAATCTGTTTGAAATATGAGTGACCCCTCACACGAGCTGAGGAAGAAGATATGACCAATGGCTATTACAATGTGAAAGTCACTTGCATTCCTGACAGAACCATTTTACTGGAGTGGTGAGGATAAAAGGTGGGCTTGTGTTTGTTCAGTGAGAATGGGAGGAAAGCAATTGGGAAGACTGTGTTTTCACAAGTCTGTATCTACAGCATTAAGGAGTCTTGCCGTTCCCAATCATGCCCTGGAGCAGACATGTGCATTTTTGATAGCATAACATTGCTAAGAAATTTTGTCCATTGTCTTGTTCATCACAGGACATTTAGATTTGAAAATCCAGAGGTCCCATCCACAAATGGGGAAACTATACAAGTTTAAAAAGGAGTTAGAATTATATCCTAATATAGAAACTGTTGATACATTACAAAATATTCAATCAAAATTCTTGTTCAGAGCAATTCTGATATTTTCAGTCCTGTTATCTGAAAATAAAGCAGCCTGATTGAAGGTCAAAGGCCAAATCCATTCCAGGACTTTTCTTTTTAAAACTCTCACCAGCCAGGAATAGTTCACAAATCAGGAAGTAGAAAAAAAATTGAATTAAAATATTAAGAAAGGAAAAGTTGATTTCTGTTCATTTCCATTGACAGAAATAGAATTATGTTTCAACTAATTAGTCCATTGTGGAAGTGGACACACTGGATACTAGTTATGTGCTACTGAAGGCAGAGTTGATGATTCAACATTATTGGAATATTTGAGCTTGGGTTCAGAGGAATTTTTTTTATCCTGAGGCCTGTGCATTTGGTAAATTCACACTCTACTTTTCAGTGTGTTTCATATAGCAGGAATTAAGGGTTATCAGGCCGGGCTGACCTTATATAACCTTTTGAAATACTTGAGGTAGGTACTGGGAGCCTGAAAGCATTTTGTCTTCCTCTAACTTCTCAAAGTTTCCATTTGGAAGGTACAAAAAGTTATCCTCTCACTACAGTATTATGTTCCTTAAAATGTTCTTTGGTTACTTTTCCTCCTTCTCATGCTTACTCTTGCTTATCAAAATTGAACTGTGGTTGATTTCAATAAATTGTTAGAAACTTGGTGGCAATTATTTTTTTCATGAATGCTATTTTGGGGTAAATAAATGTTTTTGTTTGGTCAGTTTTTTGCAAAGCTTATTTTTGTAAAAAAATGAGCTGTATTTTGTCCTAAGGAAAAAATCTATATCTGTCTATATTTTATTAAATAGAAAAATATGTCAATAAGAAAATTAATAAACTTATAATAAATATTTAATGTCTTCAATATTTTTGAATCGAAGCAATACAAGTACAAGGACAGTTTTCTGATATTTTCTCTTGAAATTACTGTAGATTTCAGTTTTTATCACAATACTGAACAACTTTAGGCTTGCTGATCCCTTTATATGTACGGCAGTTGGAAACAGGCATTGAATGATACTTAACCTAATCATTCTATAGGAATTTGAATGTTCAAGGAGTGTACTAGTTTTACCTAAAGGAACTACTAGTTAAGTTTTTAGATTGATAGAAATTTAGTCAATAAAAAATAATTTCAGCCCATGGAGAGGGAAGATATTAGTTAGAAAGACCTATTTTCCAAAATCATAGATATATTTTCTTTATAAATATGTCTGGAATGGACCACTGCATTTACTCACCTCTGTTCTGCACATGTATTTAATTCAATAAATGCTGAGCTCAGTAATTTTTATTAAGCCATTTTTTATTTATATTATCATTGCTATATTTGGTGAAATTCCACTGTAAATCAAACAGCTTTCCCCATCAAAATATAATGGAAATAAAAATATTTTCAAGCAGAAGGTAGATAATGTACAGTGCAATATGTGTTGTAATAGGGGTATGCATACATACTGAGCACCCAATTCAGATAAAGAAGAAGGAGTCAATGGGAGATACATTAAAATAAGGCTTCCCATATAAAAAATTACTTGGCTGAGACTTTAAGGACAATTAATTAGTAGTCTAGCTAAGTACATGTTCAAAGTTTTGAGTTGATATTGAGCATTGCTCAGTAAGAGGCTAGAAAGTACTTGAATATAGATAAAGCCTATTATTTATAACAAACCTGGCCATGGGTGGGAATAATAAGAAGAAAGATGCTTAAGGTTATCCATGTTAAACTAGGTAAAGTGGTTTGTCTTTATCCTAAACACAAAGTATACAGCAGAAATATTTTAAGGAGAAGAATGTCCCATTGGGTTTAGTCATTCTGGGGACTAGATGGAGACATTTCAATGAGAATGCTCAATTGACAAAGAGTGGTCTATCTAGCTTGTGTTGAATGGCCCTACCTACTAGCTTAAATAGCACCAAATGTAGATTTGAGTTACATATAGAGGCACATATATACTCATGTGTATGTCTATATATTTATCCGCCATGATCAATGGTTAAAATAGTACCATTAATACTTAGCATTGGACATCTCGGATATGAGAGAGTCCAAGAAGGCGTTCAAGATTGCTCAATACAGTAATTTCAGATCTATTATTTCTGAGGAGTCATAAAGTTAAACTAAGGAAGTTATGTCATTTTATTGGTCCTTGCAAAGAGAGGAAAGGGAGAAGAAATGGAATTGAACAAAAAAAAAGTACCCACATGAATTACCTTTATTTTTAAGAGAAGATCTGTACCTTTTTTAATAAAAAGGAACTACCAAGCTTGAAAAATAACTCTATTCTTTATTCTGCTCTGTGTTGAGATGTTGATGGACCCTCAGTAAAACACATTTTTAAGCCTTTGTTTAACCTATCATGCATTTAGAGTGGGGAACACTGGCAGGACAAAAAGCATAACAGAAAGAAACAGGAACTCTTTCAGCACCCAGTTATATTTCAGAAGAGACAGTTGAGAAGCAGCTGGTGGGAGACCATTGTTTTCAGTGAGTTACAGAGAGTCACAAACTGGGATCAATCCCTAGATGATCCATCCCAGAAATGACTAGATGTCTCCTACATTACTACCTCACTACATGTTAGGAAGATTCACGTTTTAAGATGTATTTGTTTGTTTTCACCCTCTCTTGTTTCTCTCATATGAGGAATGGCATATAACAGAAGCCCATACTGCAAAATGATAAAATGTGAACTAAAATGAATGAGGATTAGATTATGACATGAATTTTAAAATGGTTTTTTTTGCTATTTTATTCATTTTTTGTTAAGAAAGATTCCCTGACTTAGAAATTTTGTCACAATTATGGGGAAGGTAATGTCACATGCGGTTGTTATAGCTGAAGCTCAAATTAGTTTTTTGAAATGAAAAAATGTCTTTTTACATACTGCTCATTGTTAATAAAGAAGTTTGTGTCAGTTCTCATAAAAAAAGGTTCTTCTTGCCATGCAGCTGCAAAAACAATTCTTGTATTTTAGTATCTCTTCTCTTTCAAAAAGAAATTTTAAAAGAAGAACAAATTATCTTCTTAATTCTCTACCCTTTCAAGCAAATTTTCTTGAGTTACCTAAGGACAATACTTGCTCAGAACCCCCTTTTCTTTCCTAATTAAGATTCCATCTCCCCATTTTTCCATGAGAACTTTTGACAGAGCAATAGGTAAAAACATAAGTCCTCTTTGGTTTTGGATTTTGACAATGTCAAACGGATCTTTATTTTTATTCAGCATTTGCAAGTGAATAAAATTAATTATAGTACTCATAGAATCAAATAAAACCAACCTCACATTTTATAGCACTTTTGAGAAAAAAGAAAGGAAGGGAAAGTAAAAAAGATATATTGGTAATGTCATTAATTAATAACAAATTAAAAATTACATCTTTTGTGAACACAATAATATTTGCTGGGTGGTAGGGACAAACACAATCAATTCTATAGAATTTTCTCAAATAATTATTATTTAGTAAATAAATACCAGCAGTTGTAGTCCTTGGTATTTATCCAAATGAGTTGAAAACATATGTCCAGACAAAAACCTTCATTTGATATTTGTATCAGCTTTATTCATAATTGTCAAAAATTTGGAAGAAACCAGGATGTCCTTTGGAAGAATGAATAAATAAACTGTGGAGCATCCAGACAATAGTATATAATTCAGCATTGAAGGAAATGAGCTATCAAGCCATGAAAAGACTTAAACAGAATTTAAATTCATACTAATATGTGAAAAAAGCCAATCTGAAAGGGCTATGTACTGATTCCAGTTATACGACATTCTGGGAAAGACAACATTATGGAAACAGTAAAAGATCAGTAGCTGCCTGTGGTTAGGAGGTAAAGGATAAATAAATGCATAAGCAGAGCATGGAAGGTTTTTAGGGCAGTAAAACTATTCTAATGATGCCACGATGATGGATATATGCCATTATATATTTGTGAGTCTCACAGAATGTAGAACACCAGGCGAACACTAATGTAAACTGTGGACTGTGGATGGTAGTTATACACTAGTGTAAGCTCATCAATGTAACAGATGTTGACAGTGGGTGAGAGGAAGGGTATAAATGGAAACTTTCTGTACTTGCTACTCATTTTTGCTGTGAACTTAAAACTGCTCTAAAAATAATGTGTCTTAATTTAAGAAGTGAATATAAGCTTGAAAGCTAAAAGTATTCAGTGCTTAAAGATAGTCTCAATAATAAAACATTAAAGTTATTGGTACAATGAATGAGAGAATGACCAGAGGAAGTGTGTCCTTTAGGACAGGGAGCACACTGTTCATTCCGATTAACATACTTAGCGAGTTGCTGCTTTGGTTTATTAGCAGTTACTTTATTATTTTATTGGAACTCTAAGTAAGTAACTTTACAACACAGCAGCTCTATGCTTGAACAGTTTTAGGTACAAGGGAATTGCTTCCTCTTAGCAAGAGTACTTTTCTAATCTTTTTATCAGGTCTGAGAAAAAATACCACTTTTGTTTCCCTCTCAGTATTTTTTTATATAACATTTCATGATGTTATATATAATGTTACCCTAACATTAAGGTAAATAACACTTTTTAAAAACATTTTTCTTAAAGAGATGAAGACACATGACCAGTATATTTCTAAATCCCATAGTGGATTCTCTTTATTACACAAGTGATCACTTTCTCATTATTGAAGCATTGTTCCCTCTGGTTTTTTATTGTTGTTGTTATTGTTGTTTGTGACACCACACTCCTCTATCTCACTCTCTGCTTCATCCCTGTGTATTGACAAGTTCCATCTCTTTTTCTTGACTTTTAGAGTAATTCAAACTCTTTCATCCACTCCTTTTCTTCCCCATGTACATGTTTTTCTAACTAACAGGACCAGGTGTTCTGGTTTTTATATCATTTAAACATCTTTACTAAGTTTGAGGCCCACATGTGCAAATGGCTGCTCTACATTTCCACTTGGATGTCTACAGTTCAAGTGGACTTACTTCTTGCCTAATCTGTCACATCTTATTAAACGGCATCATCAGCCACTCACCCAGATATGCAGGCAAAACCCAGGAGTCTTCCTGGATTTCTTTCTTCACCTCATATGACATCAACAAGTTCAGTCAGTTCTACTTATGAACAATTTTCAAGATATCTTGAATCAAACCACTTAAATTTAACATCTGCCATCCAACTTTAAATCTCTAGCACCTCTAACCTGACATGCTTTCATACTCTTGCCTGTATAAAATCTATTATTCACAGAAAAACAAGAAAGTTCTATTAAAAATGAAAATCAGATTTGTCATGCCTCCTGCTGGTAATTTTTTTTTTTTGGTTTATCATCTCATCTAGAATAACTTCTAAACTCTTCACCAAGGTCTGCAATGTCCAGCTCGTTCCTCTCTTAGTCAGCTTCAACATCTTGTCTTCTGTCCTCCTTCCCTCATTTAACTGGGCTCCAAACGTTCTGGTCTTCTGTCTGGCTCTGGCAAATGCCAAACTTCTTTCCATTTTACCGACTTTTCACTAGTGGCCACATTTGCCTGTGCTGATTTTTCTCTGACTTTTCCATGTGCACCTCCATGTTATTTAGGTCTCATTTTAAGCGTCCTCTACTCAGAGACACTGTGTTTAATACCCTATAGAAAGCATTGTCCAGTCACTGCCTCTTCTTTGATGTCTGTATATTATTCTCTTCCTCTTAGTTGCTGTTACTTGTTTCGTGTCTCCCTTATCTAGGATTTCGATTCCAAAGAGAATAAACTCTATTATTTACCAGCATATTTCTGTTGTAAAGCAAAATGTCTGGTCTCTAGAAAACAATCTTTGCTGAATAACAGAGTATGTGCAAGACATTTTTCATATGAGAGGTAAAATGAGGGCGCTGATATAATGAGTAAAATTTTCGCTAAAACTCTCTCACCAAAAAAAAAAAAAATGCTTTCATAAGGATTATGCTATTGTGATTTGTTTAGTTATATTTGTTTGTTTTCTTTGAAGACATTAATCCCCATTTAAAGTGAAAGACTAAAACTCAAGTATTCCAGGAAGGCTCATGATAATGTGGTTTATATTACTAGTTACCATTGGCCTGGTATAATGTAAATATAATACATATATATATAATCCATAGTTTATAAAATCTTGGAGTCATTACGTGAAGACTAGATACATTCTATGAATCTTCTCACTAAAAGCACATATTCAAGTGTGATGCATGCTAAACTTTTCATACAATTTCATAGAGTTCACACACCATAAAACATACATTCATAATCTGATTTCACTTGAGAAACTCAGGTGAATAAACTGTCATTTGACACAATCCTCCATAAAGGACATATGCTCTCACAGTAAAATTTAATAGGAGTTTTTAAGCTGTTGTCTTGGGGTTGCATTATCTGTCAGGGGTCAGGGATGCAGGTAATCTGTGTGATTATTTATTGAACATAGATTCATACAAGTGAGTACAATATTTCTTTAAAAACATTAAGTGATTTTACTGTAAACATTGCATTAGACCTGGGAACTACAAAGAGGAATAAGAAATAGGTGATCCCTTAAGAATGCTATAATCCTGCCCTAACTGGTCTGGCTCAGTGGACTGGGCATCATTCTGTAAACTAAAAGGTCATAAGTTTGATTCCCAGTCAGGACACGTACCGGGGTTACAGGCCAGGCCCCTAGTTGGGAGCGTGCGAGAGTCAACCAATCAATGTTTCTCTCACATCAGTGTTTCTCTCCTTCTTTCTCCCTCCTTTCCCCTTTCTCTAAAACTAATTAAAATCTTTAAAAAAGAGAATGCTATAACCTTTAAGTCAATATAGACATATAAATATATAATTTTAATATAATGAAATACAT
Source organism: Anoura caudifer (assembly GCA_004027475.1). Taxonomy (NCBI): domain Eukaryota; kingdom Metazoa; phylum Chordata; class Mammalia; order Chiroptera; family Phyllostomidae; genus Anoura; species Anoura caudifer. The sequence goes on along the minus strand of PVKU01010897.1, from coordinate 26,067 downwards.
ATAACAATTAATTTTAGTACTGCAGTGAACATATTGATTTAACTAGGATCATTAGAGAGAGTGATTGAATGTGTTCTATGAAGTTTTCCTGAGATGGATCTTACAATAGTTAATGATTTTTTAAAAAACAGAGGAAAATGATTATAGGTAGAGGTTTTAGGATAATTTGAGTGTAGGAAAGACAAAAACAAGATGCTAGGCATATAGAAATAGAAACAATTTGATACTAAAAAAATAAACGTTAAAGTTAAGATAGCAATATATGGACTGGGAGATAGTCACTTAAGAAGTCTAAGCAGAAGAGATGGCATAGTCCTTGTATTGTAGATAAATCACTCTATCTGCATTTGGGACACAGGATTGGAAGCATGCAGTATGCATGCTACTTGTATAATTAAAAGATGAATGCAATAGTCCCACTTGATATTATTAAGGCCTAAACTCAGCAAATAAGTATTTGAGGTGTGCGATATATTAATTTGCTAGGAATGCCATAACAAAGCACTAGAGATTGGGTGACTTGAACGGTAGACATTTATTTTCTCACAGTTCTGGAGAGTAGAAGTCTAAGATCAAAGGCTGGGTGGTCAGTTTCACAGTGAGGCCTCTCTCATTGGCTTGCAGATGGCCTTCTTCTGGTATCTTCACGTGGAGCTCCCCTGTGCATGTCCACGTCTTAATCATGTCTTCTCATAAGCCCCTAATTTGATATATGAGGGCCCACACAATTACCTCCTTTAACCTTCACTACCTCTTTAAAGACCTTCTCTCCAAATACAGTCACGTTTTAAGGAACTGGTATTGGTTACTTACTTCATAAGTTCGACATATGAAGTGGGGGGCTAGGCAACACAATTCAGCTCATGACATACGCAAAGGAATTCATTTAAAAAATACTTAAATGAAAGACAATGGAAAGATGGAGCAATGATTTAAATCTGGATAATTTCCAAAATTTTTGTTATTGTAATTACAAAATTCTCTGTCTCAATGGGTAAATTGATAGACTGCTTCATAATATTCCTACTTATCTGGAAGTTTTGAGAAATGTAACTTGGGGTTAATTTGGTTGCCAAAGTAGGTGCTATTCACTCCAAAGCAGAAAAGCAAATGCTAAGTCTGAATGAAACCAAGAACCAGGGGGACTGCCAAAAGTCATAATTCTCACCTAGGATGCACATTGGAATCACATAGAGAACCTCTAAAAATATATTTATTCCAGGGGCCCACCTTGACACAATTAAATACAAATCTAGGGATTAAAGACAGCCTGAGCCACAGTAGTTTTAAAAGTCCCTCAGGCAATTCCAGTATGTAGTGAAAATTAAGGACCACAGACTGGAAGAATCAGGTAAGGAGTGGAGAGGGGAAAGTAACAAAGCAACTGGAAAAGAATTTGAGGTTGCATCCCTTGTAAGAGTTGAGGGTACAACCAGGAATTGATCACAGACTGAGCAAGTTAAATATAAAGGAAGGACTTAACAGCAGTCTACGCAACAGAGAGATTAGGCAGGCAGAATTTCACAAATACAAAATTATTTCTGTAACTAGAAGTAGTGATATCCTATCATCTCAGAAGAGATTGAACATCGTGAGAAGAATCACTCATTTTATTAATCATTTTCTATTAAAAATGCATTGTGTGCAGTTAAGAATGTATTAGCATTATGTGATTTTTAGCACAAAATCCTCTGCAAGTACTAAGATATAGTCATAACAGCACAGTGCACTGCAGCAGAAAAGTCTGTGTGGAGGTAAACACTGGAAAGCCAGGGACTCGGGTAGAGCAGCCCTCTAACGCAGAGGCAGAGACTTCAACAAGAATATACAATCAGGGGAACACAGGGTGGAGGTCACTGAGAAGCCAGAAAAATCACCCGTGAGAAAGAGTCAGGATTAAGCATTTGCCTGGTTCAGAGAGCCAGTCAGGTACACATTTCCCCAGCTACCTGATCTCTGCTCTTTCTCTCCTCTCCATTGCACTGAGAAGACTCAAAGACAACAGTTAACAAGTGAAAGAAGTGAGTGACAATGGAGAATCAACTTCACAGTTTCTGTAGCCTGGCATGCAACAAGCCTACTAGGTAGAGAAGGGGAGAAAAGCCCTTATTGATTGAAGAGTGGAGTACTGATTAAATATATTGGGCCAAGGTTTTATTGATAAAATTGACTATATGCATTGTAATTTGCAGTGACCACAGGGATTTTGACAAATTCAAACAGACCAGAAAAGTTATGGGACCTGATCCAGATTCATACAAAAGAAGGGAAAGAATTATTTTCATTTTTCATTTATGAGTTAAAAGAGACATTCTATGACCAAAACTTAAATTGATTTTATGGTTATACCTGATTGGTCTGGATTTTCAATATTCTGCTTTATTCACTTATAATGAGCAAGGGGAGAGGAGCACAGGAACAGATATGGCCTGAAAAAGATCTCTCCTCTAAAACACTTGCAGATCAGAGTTGGTTTTTAATGAGCACGTGATGAAAATTTTTAAAAAGTCTCAATAATTCTCATTCAAATAGATAATAAACCAATATCTCAGCTTCCCTTTTGATGGTCAATATCAGTAGGTGGATTGGAGCTGTCCCCACTGACAGCAATTTTTATGAAGGGATCCATAGCATAATTCGACATAATGGCAGCAATATTCTAGAATGATAAACTAAGTTCACAAGAATTCCTGCTTCGTTTTTATTTCTTAGTATGTATGTCGAGGGCGGGGTAGGATGGGGTTGAGTGGGAGACTGTGCCTGAATTTGAAAGTTCCCATGGTCAATGTTTATATTTTGACAATAGGTGAACATGTGTAAACTAAAGTAGTTATAATCTTAAAATTGAACCAGGAACCACCATTTTGGAAGCTGTAAAGCCTGGCCTGGAGATACCTCATTAGAAAATGGAATAAGCTTCTAATGAATTGTGTGACCAAATTTTTTATTATTTTATTATTTTAATTTTTTACTTATTTTGCGGTGTTTTATTTTTTCAATTAATCACCTGATTATACCTCTTATGGCAATCAAGAGCAAAGACTTGTGGTATATTCACTGATTTTTTGCTGAAATGTACCCAAACTTTGGGCAAATAAAGAGACTCCCTGAGACCTGGCTTACTTTGGGCCTATGAGAGGAAACATCTGTACTACTGGAAAGTCTCAATCACAAAACAAGTCCTATGTAGTGATAAACATTAGTTTTGATAAGCATTAGTTTCCCTTCTCTGACTACACATGAATACACGCATACACCAAGTTAAGTTTCTTAGCAATCCAAAAGCAATATGCAACGGGCTAAAAATGCTGGTGAACAACTAACTGTGCTACTTTGACCAAATCATTTAACCTCTCTGAGACTCAGTCTCCACATGTTTGATAGCAAAGCTCTGTGATTTTATTACCCTCTAAATAAAATGGGTTAAACACCTGAGCATGATAATTTACTTTATTTCAAAATAAAATTAATAGTCTCAAGATTTATTCCCTGTTGCAGACTATTCTGCCTGGTTTCAGGAGTTGTAACTCCACCCCATGGCTAGGATGAGTAAAAAGCCCAGGAGACCTATTTCATCTGGGTTGGTTCTGCCATGAGGACCTGAGCCACTAAGGAGACAAAGCTTATCTCCCTGGCAGGCGCCGCTTCTGCTTCATCTCTGGCCCCCAATGCTTGGTCAGTTAGCCAATGATGGGTAAGACCCCTCAAGGGAGGGGCAATTCCACCCAGGCATGACCAATTGGAAGGCCATCATGGAAGGACTCAGGGGGCTGCAGCAACGAGGGGGTGATAGACCCTCACCCCCCCAGCTATTCTGACATAGCCTGAGTCCCCATTTCCATCTGGGAGATGTCTTCCTTATCTCTTGCTTCCTAGCTCTAATCCACATAAGCCTGAAACTATGATGGAGGGCGGTGCAGCCCTGGGCTGGCCAGAACGGCTCCCTGGGTGATCGGGCATAAGAAAGAATTTGTAAAATCCTGTGAAACCTGCTTTGCTAAGAGTGCTCTCATTTAAATGATAAGGGTCCGAGGAGGAAATGAGTATGTCTTCCAAAGTTTTGTAACCCCCTTACCTGACAGACACTGACTCAGATTAAGCCCTCAGATTTCTTTGAAGTGTTATCCATTGTTTGATCCTTACTGCCTGACACTGATTGATGAGCTTTACCTGTATTCCTATGTGTTATAAACCTACTAAAAGCCATTGAGGAAGGGACTCTTGGCCCTTCTCCTTTGAGAGATTGGCCACCTCTCCTCCCCAAGCAGATCATGTCTTGGTAGTTTTATTCTCATCCATGGTGGACAGATGAATCTCTGCGGGCAGAGCCCCACCACAATTCCCCACTGTTTAATCCTTCCTGATGTCCTTCCTGGAAGTATTTCCTTCCAAAACACTTTGGGAAGCATACCACAATTCAGTTTCTACACAGTCAGTGCAACCTATATATTCTGTTTCTAAAAAGCTTTCTTTTCTTCCATTGTATAAATACTCATCCTTAAAGACGTTCCAACTACTGTGTTACCTCAACAATTTTTGAAACAGAGTATTGAATCTTTGTTAATGTGATGGGAAGTTTCATACAATTCTGGGTTTATCTCAAGTAATGCTAAGAAAGTGCTGATACTGTGGAAAGTAGAGAGTTTCACTGCTATTTTCACTTTATCTAATAAACACAGAGGAAAGGCTTATATCTGAGAAAGAAAAGGTCATACATAATCTATAATCATAAGGGGACTATTTTTTGGGAAATTTAAATAGAATCAGTTTGCTTAAAGACACTAAGCAGGAATGTCAAATCGATTTAAGACATTTAAACATATTAAATCTTTCATACACTGAGTGTATAGTTACCTGTCACTGCATTGTTAATGGTGTTTTACACATTAGCACAGTAAGTTACAAGTAGTTGGAGACATACACACATAATTGCATGTCCACCAGTAAAGCCATGACACGAACGTTATTGGTGTTGACTGTTAGGCCCCAAAACGATCATGCTGGCAAGAGCACTAGTCCCAGGAATAAACTCTCCAGATGCTGGTTCATTTTGCTCAAGGCATCACACACTGTTCAAATCGCTGCAAAGATCCTGCACCATGTTTTCTATACTTTTGGTGTCCTTCATAATTTCAGTACTCTGTGTGTAGGGATTAAAGTAAACTGAGAAGGGATGGACAACTGACTTTGCAAAGTCCCTCATCTTTTCTTTGGCTTCTTCCCCAATTTTTAATGTCAATGCTGTGTGGCAGTACGGTACCAGTAGTGTGGGCCCCTCAGTTCCCATCTTCCTGCCTTTGGAAGGGTGAAGACTTACTCTTTGGATTGGAAATACTGAATTTCTAGAATGAGTGAGGATACATAAACCTCATGACAGAAAAAGTGGACTGAATAAATTTCTTAAATGCAGACTCCTGCCATTAGTTGAAAAAAAAATGAAGACATATGCATGTGTTTGTCTGATGCCTGCTATAACAACTACAAAGACAAGGCCCAGTCAAGTTAATACTTTTGTAAATGCCCATTGTTTACATAAAATATCTCCCTACTTCAATTTTTTAAAATTCTGTATATTTTAAGAAATACTTCTCTTCTTTCCTTATTTTCACAGTGTCGAGAGAGACAATTTTCTCAAAACCAAGTCTGCCAAGGAGCCACAGGACAAAATGCTCTATGTGGGGAGAGTATGTATTAACACAAAATAACTTTTCCCCCCAAAACATAGTTCTATCACATTACATTTCAGCTTCTCTGTTCAGAGATACACATTAACTAAATGTAGCGTATTAGCATGTCCATCATTAATGGTTATGTATATTATGGAGTCCTTTTGAGGAAAGCTCATCTTGCAATGCTTTGTAGTTATGTTCACAATAGTCAAAAAGTGTATGTGCTACACAATCACATGTCCCTAACTTTCTCCCCACCCACTTTTTTTTTTTTTTGCTTTCTTCTCTGCCTGCAAATGCTGCTTTCTAGTCAGGACAATTCATTCAGATTTCTGGTTTCGTGGCTCCTACATTTTTGATGATCTCTTCTTTACCGCGGCACCCCAGCCAGTATACTGGGCACCTGGGCTTCTGGGACCGCTCTGCAGCCCCACACCCATCAAGCTTTCCGCCTCTCTCACTCTCGCCTACCTAAGCAAAGTCTTTGGGTGCTGGCTTTAGGCCGAAATGCTGCCCTCTAACTTCCTGAGACTGTAAGCATTCCTAGAGCACTGCCTACCTGTGTGGCCTTGGTGGACGCATCCCATGGATACTTTTTTCCTTTCATACTTCTTTTCCCATTTCTTTCAGTAAACCATATATTCAGAATTGTAAGCAATCTCGAACTTAACAAATATATAAATATTCTATTGTGTTTCACATAGAGATCTTACCCTATACATTTTATTGTCACTTTGTGTACTTATGATCTCCATCTTTTTTAATTTTATTATATATTTACCTCTCAGATTCAGTAAACAAATGATTACCTTTTTTATCATTAGTACATCCTAGTAATTTAGTTACAATTTGACTTATACCAGACTCATTTTTTTTCACTGGCAGCATGTATATACTCTTATACCAAAGAAATGTAAGTAGACAGATTTCAAATTCACCTGGATTTTAGCAAGGTAGTTGCTGGGAGACAAAACATAAACCAAGCCTTCAAGGCCCTAAGGAAGCAGACTCAGAACAATTTGCAGAGGCTAAAATGGGAGGGATTTTGCCCTGGCCGGGTAGCTAGGCTCTTTGGACTGTCGTCCTGTGCACCAAAAGTTTACAGGTCCGATTACAGGTCAGGAAATGGTTTTAGGTTTGAGCCCAGGTCCGGGTGTATAGGGAAACAACCGATCAATTCATCTATCCATCTATCTATCTATCATCTATCTATCTATCTATCTATCTATCTATCTATCTATCTAATCTAATGAGAGTGATTTTAATTTAATAAATGGAAGAATATTTCTACTAGTCACAAATTAGAGACACTGCCTCATAATTTTGACTTTGAACTTGCTGCTTGCTCTTCCTACCTGAATAGCTACTGCCCATTTTGTTTGTGCTTAATCTTTAAAATTTGTATTGGGGACTCTTTCTTTCCAGAAAGCTGTTGCTTATGTCCTCCTGGTCACCTTAGGTAGGACTTTCAGATCTTCCTTGGCACTGTAAATTTACTTCTGTTAAATCACTCTTCACATCATATATTATCAGTTTATCTGGATGTAATCACACCTTGTGATATGATTATATTTAATAAGTATATCATAGGACTTTTAAAAATTAACAGCTCATTGCGATAAAATAATACATCTTCTAAAAGTAGGGATTACATAAGGGGCTTAATAATGGGGAGACTTAGGTTAAAACAAGGAATCAACATTAGCTGGAGAGAAACATGCGCCTTTAGGACAGGAACCTGAACTGACACTATCCTTACATAAACATTTTAAAAGGAAAAGAATTAAATGGTGATCAGCAGCCATACAGTTGCTTCAAAATTTTAACATTACTCCTACAAATTCTGCTTGCATTGTATGAATAGAAACATTTACTCCAATGAGAATTAATTATGTAATGTATTTAATTTACATATGCCTTTAAATTCTTATATGAGCATCGTGAAAACAATTTTTAATTTGACATTTTGGAGAGATTGTAAAAGAAAATTTAGTGAATACTACCAAAGAAGTTAACTATTTTTGAAACAATAAAAGAATAGGAAATTTAACTTCAATTATATTATCTTGTTCTTTGATCTTCCTCTATCTAAAGGCAGAAAAAGTTTAGACAGAACAAGAAAAGAACAATGAAATGATAACACAAATAAAGAGAGAAAAACATATTTATGAGGTTGTAAAAGATTAACATATTAGACTAGAGCCATGGTCACACGTACAAAGTAAGCATGTTCCACAGCACGAGTGGTCTGCTCATTCAGGGTGTCTTAACAAGTGACCTCGGTCACTTCAAGATTGATTCAGAGCCAACAACAGCTATCAGTAATGAAGATAGTCAAAAAAATAGATGCTTTTGCTGCAATCTAGTTCACATGTAGATGTAACTTGTGTTCTTCATTCCTAAAATAATGGGATTTAGGTAGTGTGACACGCAGCATATGTTTTTTGTAAATTCATGTTGTGAGAGAATAAAATTTGTTGGTAGAAGTGTAGTAGAGTTACATAAAATATATAGGAGAAATTAAGAAATTTATTTTACTAATATTTCTAGGCCAAGCAGAACCTGAAAGAGAAACTAAGATCATTGGTCAGAGTAAATTCTACACATGCAATTTAGTTCTAGTTCTGGCTTATTAACGAAGTATAGTAGGGCCCTTAAATAAAACAAAGACCCACTGTTTCTGGATGTGATTTTATTCCTCACTCATACTATGACTGGTAAAAATAATTTAGCCATCCTAGGTCTGAGTTTTTTATTTGAGATATGGGAGTGTTTAGACTGTCCCTGCAGTTCTTTGCTACCTTGTACCCCTGCGTTACGTTTACTGGGTGTACTTTCGCTCAACTTTACCATCACCCCCCCTCAGTGAAATTACTTTCTGCATGGGGCCATGCACTCATCATGATGTCCTAATTACTTAGGAGGTATGCTGATATAACATTCCAAAAATACTTAGATAAATTACAAAACATGTAAAGATTTTCTCAAAAATTTAGGGTAAATATGTTATTTTTATTTCTGAACTTGGAGGACATAAAAAGTTTACAGAAAACAAAACATGAAATTAGAGTTTAAAAATATTCGGTGTTTAGTGTTCCATAAACTTGTTTTTTTTTCTGTGCCTGTTTTCCTATATGTATGATAGCTATGTAGTTAAGTTTGCATAGTACATACACTTGTGTATGAGTGTTTTTTCAACTGAACTTAAGTGCTTTCTCATGTCATTCAATATTTTATAAACAATATTAAGAACAACACAATATCTTATCATAGATATATACTGACTCATTTTTCAGTTTTAGAGATGTTTATCTTATTTTTTTATATTAGAAAACATATCTGTGGATAAAATTTACAGAGTGTTACCCTAGAAAGTGAAATATAAGTGGCATTATCCAAAATGCTTTAAATGATGGAGCTACTGATTAACTCACTCCCAACTCTCCTAGGTTCGGGATGCTCCAGACAGCCAGAGTGTCTGATATTTTTTATTCCAAAGAGCTCAGCTACATTTTCCCAAATGTTATATTAACACACTCAGCCATCATTGTGCCACATACGACAAAACAATTTCCCAGACAAAATCCTTTGCTTGGTACTTGCTATCCATGGTCTGAATATTTCATATATTGAAACCTAATGCCCAGTGTGATGGCATGGGAGGTGAGAAGGTCAGGAGAGCAGGGTGGTCACACTAGGTTTATTGCCCTAGACTTCCCCCTTGCCCCTCTAGTGAGGTTATAATAAGAGGATGGCCATCTACAAAGAAGCCAACCCTTACCAGATGCGAAATCTGCCAGATTCTTGCTCTTGTACCTCCTGGACTCCAGAACTGTGAGAAACAGTTTAAAAGCCACCCATTTGTGGTATCTGTTACAGCAGAAAAATGGACAGAACAATTTGTATTCAGTTTTCTGGCATTAATTTAAATACCTGTTTATCAGGAAAGCCTTTCTTTGTTTTCTTTGTAAATTTGCATAACGCCTTGCATTTTTCACTTATATAATTTAGTGGCGTCTCTCCAGTGCTGGTATAATTACATATTTCATATGTCTATGTCATTAGCCTGTGCTTCATGGGAATGCTGATTTGTGTATGTCTCACTCTTTATTACCTCACCAGAGTTTAGCAATTTGCTTGTTGCTTAGCAGCCCGCTCACCACATTCCAGTGATTTTCAACCTTTCTCATCTCATGGCAAAATAAACTAATTTCTAAAATTCTTCAGCATATCCAAAATATATTTTTCCAATCTGACAAAAATAGGTATAATTTTGATTCTTTTACATCAGACAGCTATTGTTGTGTTGGCTGTTGCTATTTTTTTTTTTTTTTTTTTGACAATATAAATTGAAGGTCAGTGACACTGACTAAATAGTCAGATATTGCATGTTTTTTTTTTATTGTTGTTCAGGTACAGTTGTCTCCAATTTCCCCCACTACTCCCCCTACCCCATCCATCCCCACCTCCCACCCTTCTTAGATGATCCCACCCCTCTTTGCTTTTGTCCCTGTGTCCTTTGTACATGTTCCTGATAATTCTTGAGGGACACCATTTGAAAATTGCTGCCATATGCAACTACATTACATTTCTATAATTATAAAATATTTCCTGAAGTTCACCATTGTCATCTCTGTTAGTACTCTACAGACCCTCCAAAAGAGTATCACTAAACAACAACAACAGCAAAACATCAACAGAAAAATACAGGTGTCATGAAACACATGTAAATAGCTCCTGGGTTGGCCAAAAAACTGTATTGTTTTTTCCATAAAATAAAAGATACATTTTTCATTTTCAGCAATAACTTTATTGATTTGGATATTTTGAATATGTATCTCCCAAGTGGTATAACATTGATTTTTCTCAATTAATGTTTCAATTCAATCTCAATCAACTTCAATTTGTTTACCCAACCATGGAGCATCATCCAGCAAGAAAGCTCCAGCACAAAACTTTACAAACTACTTTTGACATTTTCAATCAGTCACAGTATCTTCTCTATACACTGCACAGATCTTTTTGTGTGTTTCAGTGGCATTTTCACCGTTCTTGATATTATAAAGCATAATATGCCAAAAAATGTTGTGTGTTTTCTTCCATCTTCAATATTAAAATGGTGACATGAAAATTCACTGATTCTGAATTTTTTTAATGCATGCTGATATGACAGCTGTTACAGTACAATCTAGAAAAATTGTTTTGAATGAAGTTGAGACAACTAAGTGCTACTAGAGCCATCTTATAAACAACAGCAATAATAACAAAACCCTTTTTGGCCAACCCAGTACAATTAAAGGTATAACATCCCCATAAGTTCCAAGGAAGAAGTATATTATGTGATGGAGGTATATGGTAGGGAAAAGAATACTGTGAAAAAATAATTAAACAAAGTGAAGAAATCTTCAACAAGAAGAAATTAAAAATGGCAAAGGACCATGAACATGAAAAATGGAATTTGGAGCAGTGAGATCCTTCTCAGTAAAAAATTGTTAGCGTAGTTTGCAAGGGAATGTAGAATGGAATGTTGAAAGATAAGGTTAGATAAGGGTGTAAAGAATGCTATGTATTGTTCATTTATTTATCCAGTATACACTTCTTGAACATTTCTCATGTCAAATATTATGAGAAAATTTGGGGTTCTTATAAAATTTAAGGCAATTAAATTGTCATCAAGTATTTTTCATAAGTGAATACAGCTTGTTTTCTCCTTCAGGGCTGAGGAAAGTTCATACATACCTTGTAGTAACACCTCAGTCCCCCTGACTCCTTGCCCACCAGAGCCTGTAATGCTTAACAGAGGGAGGATGGAGCTCACAAATTACTTTGTCAATAACAGTAATAAAAACAACCACAAAATGTGAATATATGAAGGAGGTGGAGTAGCAGTGCTGAGGAAGTTTTAGAATATATATTTTGAGATTCAAATAAGGCTTCCAGAGAAACCATCCATCCGGTTAGCCCTTACGCAGAGGAGAGAGAATGTGAAAAGACATTCAACAGTGAAAACTGTATTATAAAAACCATGTCCGTGAAATGATATGAGTATTTCATAAAAGACAAAGATATTCACCTGTGAACTCAATTTCTCGTGATTTTTGTCCCACATTAAAATGTATTTAAGAAAGCTCTGGTAGCAAAGGCCTTATAGTGGCCTCATCACATGTCTTCAACCCAACTCTGATTGCAGCTATACCTGTAGGAAATGGCACTAATCAGGATTAGAGTTGCCTTAATGTTGGCAAGGTTTCCCCCACATTAAACACCTGAGTGTGTCATTCTACATTTTGCCCCAGGGCTTCTCCAAGACCGCAGAAGTTTGCCCGGCTCAATCCTTTTTCAGTTTCCAGATCAAAGTCAGAACTCATTGATTAGAAGGGACACTCAGGTCCTTTGAGGTAAGAGTATAAAATCACTATAAGTTTATGGAAGGGTATGGAATTGCAGCCCACCCAATTTCACTCCCCAGTTGTATGTAGCTTCAGGCAGCCCCGACACTGAGTGGGTTTGAGATGGGGGGCAGGTGCCCATGAGGGGTTTGGGGTTTGCCTAGGATGGTGTGAGTGAGACTTCTTAACAGGTCTGGGAGGACGGATGTGCTGCGACTGAAACACCCAGGTGTTTCTTCACCCAAGCTTGTTTCTTAAATTTCCCAGTACCCCTTTCTATCTTGTGATCTGGCTTTCGCTGAAAGAAAAAAGTTTTGAGGCCCTGGCTAGCGACTAGTCAGTTCTTTTTCTTCAACACCTGTTAAGTCCACACCTGGCTGCTTTCCTTATAGGGCGCTCACACCCTACGATCACTTGGCACCCATCCTCTTCTGCCAGAGCTAAGTGGAAACTAGGGACAACCCAAGAGCTGGCAGAGCCTAGCTAAGGTTACCCCATTTGCCATCCAAAGCTGCACCTTTCCTGTTCCAGCTTGCTGTTACTCTGCCTCACTGCAAACTCCTCCGTGGTCCTGCCTGCTGGCCTTCTTTCACAGTGGTAATGATATAACATCGAGTTCTGCCTTTCCTTTATCCGCAGTGCCAGTGTCTTCAAGTCCATCATCAAAAGAATGTTTAAGTCCTTATGAAACAATTGTCTCTGTGAGCAGGATGCAGCAGCCATGATGATGGCTCTTGGATAACCTCTTGGGGGTCTCTTCTTGGCTTTCTAATTGGTTACAGGCCATGGCAAGCTTGTAATTTAGACTTGCTCTGTGCCTTTTGGTGATTGCCACATCTGTCCTTCCACAAAGTTCCTCAGCGCTGGGAGTTTTGAAAGGACTGGTGCTAACTGGACAGACACTGGCACGGGATGGGGGGCGAGGCTCCTTCAGGGCAATACGAGTGATGGGCCATTCGAGCCACACTTTCTAGGGTTAGGGCATTGGCCTTTCAGGTATGTTTCTGGTCACAGAATGTGTTGGGTCGAGGCCTGTTCCAGGAGCTGTCATTTTTTGGTGTCATTGTTGCTTTATTATTATTTGGAACAGAACCCTAGTTTTTTTCATTTGTTTCTGACAAACCCAGACAAGGAAGGTGTTGGTTGGTGTCTTGTAGCCGTTCATGGCCAGGCAGGTTCCCAGGGGATTCTGGCAGAGAAAAGAAAATCTGCGGAGCCGTCAGGGTGTCTGACGTGGTGGGGCAATCCACACGGGCCTCAAGCCGTGTGTCGTGCTGCAGGAAGTCCAGACTCCCTTGTATACCAAGAGCATGCAAAGTTGGCAGGGTGTCAAAGTATATAACCGAGTGTGCTTCTGGCATGTGGGCCCGTACTCAGGGTTATATGAACACTGCTAAGTCATGGGTGCCTGGACATCTGGGTGAGGGAGCCTGACTGACTCCATTTTCCCTACAGTTGGCGCTTCACTGGAGAGAAACGGCCCTCTTGTCTCACTGTTCATGTTGCTCAGGAGGTGTTAGCTTCTTAACCGCATTGCATTACAGCAGTGAGTTATTAGAAATATACAGGAAGGTGTGTGTGTTGGACACTGGGGAGGTTTATTGAGCCCTAGGTGCCAAATCCAGAATGTGGGTGAGAACGGAGAGCCACATCTGCTATGTGAAAGAGCAGGTAGCTCTGATTGCCACACTTTCATCTCTATTTTATGTATTATAAAATTATCTTATATCCTAATTGTGAAACCCACCTCACAATATCATTCTTTTAGGACCTATTTAAAAATAATTTTGTAAAAGAACTGTTGTGAGTTTCCCCAGAGCAATCCTATCATAATCATATTTGAGAGTAGAAAAATAGCAATAAAATTAATATACTGAGAAAATGAAAACATAGACATGTGGCATTGTGGAATTGACTTAAAATATTTCATAGAATGGCAAATATAGGAAAAATACATGGAATTTGTATCTCATAAGGCACTTAAAGCTAACTCACAGACGCTGCTTTCCAATGTACTCCAGGACCAGGTTCGCATTGAATTTGTCAGTATCATTTTGCACGTATGTTGCTTGACAAATGCATTCAAAAATTTGTTTGGAGTCGCTTCACACCCAGTTTCTCTGGGATCTTTTTATTCAAATCACCATGGGACAGAAGTTTAACCTGCTAAAATGTTGTTGCAACCTTGTGAATTTGCACTTCTCAGTAACTTTCTTTGTCTTCAGAATGCTTTTTTTTCTTTTTTTCTTTTTTTTAGTGAATTGGGCCACTGTAAAAACAAGAAAGTAACTTTAAGCTAAACTGAAATATCACTATATAATTGTGTAGAAATAATTTTATGATTACATTCAAATACCTTTTAGTGTTTAATCACCTTTTAGTAGTCCTGAAGTTGGCCAGGTGTTTGGATAGTTTCTCTGTGATCTACGATTTCTTCCACTCCCTGTTTCCCCAGTGGGATTAGTTCTGCCATTTCCAGAGTAATTTCCACAACTGTGAAAAGCCCATATAAGCAGAAATAGATAGTATTTTTTAAAGTAGGCTGCTCATTTTCTTATGTGTTCTAGTTTAAAGACATCTGTTGATGTGTTTTTGGTTTTTATTGGTTATTATTTATGTTTTGTTGCTTGCTTTTTCAGTATGTTTTCTGCTGACTGATTTCACTAGGGACATGTAAAACAGCATATTTCTTGAAATTTCTTGTAATTTTCTGAGTTTCAGAGCAACTATAAGCTTAGCTTAATGTTGGAATACTGTGTAAAAATTTAGGACATAATCACCATCATAATGGTAGCAAGGAGAAATAAAACTTACTCGAAGTTTGGTGGGTTCTATTCATTCTTAAGCTTTTTCTGGTAAAATATTATAAGATGCTACTTACATGAAATCATCTACCCCAAATTAAATTACTTTATGATATTATTTACTTAAAGAACATAAATTAATAGTCATAGTGAAAACAATAAAATTGGATATTTATGCACGATTTAGGTACCCTAATGCTGTGAACATTTGAATGTATCCAATTCACCTCCTACTGATAGGTATTGGATTTTTATAGTGCTTATGTTTTCTTTCATTTAATATCATGGCTTCTTCATGTAAAATAAGTTTTTCAAAGCAGATTGAGATCTTCTTAAAAATTTTTCTTTAATATTTTGAGTGATTTTAGTTTGTTAGGAAATGAGCCATATGTGCCTTATTTGCCGGTCTATTCTCAACATTTATTTTCATTTTTTATTTTAGAGAGAGGGGAAGGGAGGGGGAAAGAGAAGGAGAGAAACACTGTGGTTGCCTCTCACATGCCCCCCACGGGGGACCTGGCTTGCCCCAGGTATGTGCCCTGACTGGGAATCAAACTGGTGACACGTTGGTTCACAGGCCAGCACTCAATCCATTGAGCCAAACCAACCAGAGCTATTCCCAACTTTTAACAAAATGTTATGTTCAGATAAGAAACACTTAAATAATTATTAAACAAAATGCTAGTGAGTAAGTGAGACCGAGAATTTTCAGTATTTTTTAAGTCGTCAATTGGTCAGTTTGTGATCGTAGCCTTGGCCTAATTTCAATACATTTTGAGATCATTTCCAAGAAACATTCAAGTGGAAGATATAAGTGTGTTATTTTAAAAAGTTACTTGAAAGAAAAGTCTTATCTAATTGTCATCTTTGAAATGTCAGTAAACTCACTAAAAATGTATTTAAATTATTTTTTCCTCAAAACAAAGATCAAAAGTGTTTCAGCTCTTTATTAAAAAGTATCATAATGCAGGAAACCATACGTTTCACTTCAGAGGTTTCAAACACTGCAAATAACACAGAGAGCAAGTGTAGCATTGCTACTAGTTTTGACTCAAACTCAGACCATCTATACAGTTGTATAGCTGAATATTTCATATGATAGTAAGTCAAAAATCTGTTAGATTTTTTTTCTTGAAAAATAAAGCAGCAATCTGCTAATTGTAGAACAAAGGACTATAATAAACTTTTCATGTATGAATTACATAATTATCCCAATGATAAGAATGCTGTGACATATAGCATTTAATAAGACTTGTGAAATACTATTAAAAGGATTCAAATATATTTAAATAATTTATAAACATAGGAAAGGAAAATACTGCTTATGACATAGAAGCAAATACTATTTTATCCTTTATATGTGCCTGACTCAATATAGGTTTACATTTATTTATGTTTTATTTGTATAGTCAGTACTCCCCATTGCATTATTTTTTTCAATAGGGGTCTATCTATAAGCAAATAAAGGTATATTTTATTTTGTCATGTATTATTCTTATTAGGATTTTTGCATATATTTTAATGCATATACCAAAATGTAATTCTGAGTCTGTAGTTGATAATCCCTTACATGGATTCTATTCTTTTCTAGGTGTTTTATTAACAAACTGCTTTTTTTGGCCTTTTTTTGGTTAATATTTGGAGAGATTTAAACATCTTGAACTTTTCTTTCCTCACTCTCTAGAGAAGTTAGTATGGTAAACCTTTGGCAGATGAAGCCCCTAGATAATTATGTTACAGAACTCCACCAATACTGTTCTGGGACAGCTGTGGGGTTTAATCGCCTGCTGCCAAGAAGCGTGACTTCCAATGCAAAAGTTTGGTGAAAAACGAAAGGGATTATTTATTTAAAGACTAAACAGATTTAGAATAATGGCAGATTTCTGCCATTAATTCCTGCTCCCTTTAAAAACACCCAGAACACATAGTCCTGCCTCCCTTCACCAAACCAGGCCAGTCCAGAATACTCCAGTCCTAGGTACCATCTTTCAGAGAAGCAGAAGCCTGCAGCTCAGCCTTCCTGGTCACAGTTCAGCTCCAAGCATCGAATCCCGGTGGCTAGGCAGGTCTCATGTAACTGAACCAGCTCTTCCTTCCCCAGGCAACTTGAATCTGGGCGGCTGGGCAGGTACCCACCGTACTGCCAGCTCTGGAGACTCACTAGACTTCTGGCTTTCAGACCTCCTCTCTTTTACTCCAGACTGCGCAGCTTCTTTGCTCTTACTGCAGACCACATGGCTTCTCTCCCTTACTTCCAGATCTCCCAGCAGACCTCCTGTCTTACACTCCAGACCCTGTGGTGGACCTCCTTCTCTTTCTGCCAGACCTCATTTAAATGCTTGGCCGAAAATTCCTGGATGATCTCATTTCCAGCCCTTCCTATGATGTGTTAGTGTCCACGATTTTTGCCAGCTCCCCAGTATCTTTTGCCTTCTTTTGTCTGCCATCTTTAGTCAGGGCAAAAGTTCCCAGTGCCAATTGGGCATCTGGGGTGGGCATCCACCCCTGCCTTTCACTCAGGCACTATATGTACTCTCCGAGGCCCCAAGTTATGTCACAAGCTTCTGAAAGTTCCCAGTCACTACACAGTTCCCCCTGGGCAGCAGCTGTCTTACCTTCAGGAAGGTGTGGCTCTCAACTTGCCATTGTTATGCAATGTGTCTCAAATGCTATGCCATCCACTCCTCTCTTCCTCCAACCAAGGATTATTGGGGTTCTTCTATTTTCAGGAGGCCTTGGCTGTACCCCATTACAGTTCTAGTACTATTTCATCTTACACGCACATATCAGACATCATAGGTAGCCTGTGTTTAATAATAACTCATGAAAATATACTGCAAAACATTGTAAATGAATTATAAGCTTATTTGAAAGTGACACTAAATTCACTATAAATTTTGACTTTGTGCTTTCATGAAGTCAAAGTACCATTTTTATGAAGCATACTTTGGGCCACTCATGCTTTAGGAATCCAGAGGGTGGCTGAGTTGATTAGGGGTAGAATTTCCAAGGGGTTGTGTGGTCTGGGGAAAAAGGAAAAACAATACTTATAAATTTGTATTGAGTAGGTAACATGTTGTGCTGCCTTTAGATCCGGTAACATTGGGAGGATCTTAGCTGGCATGACCACGAGTTCCCCTCCCCCCTCCACTTCCATGGCTAAGGTCGCTGAGTCAAACAGCACTCCTTATCACATGGGCCAAGTGCAGTTCCTACTTAATTCTCAGGAGCAGGTTTCAGTCTCCTGCTTGCTTGCAGAATTATTCAAACAAGCCAATCACATTTTTTCCACGGCAATCAAGGGATACCTTCACCTTGTGATACACCAAAGCCATCCTCACTGAGCCCCTGGTTGTTTCCTTCCTCTGGCCGTGAGTGCAGCCTGCGTGGTGCTCCGCTGTGCACGTGTGCCTGAGCTGTGAGAACGTGTGGCTGACAAACTTCTGTCGACTGCATCTGCTGGTGTTGCGTGTTGTTTGTTCAAACACCTACATGACACTAAGGAGGAATTCCTCTCTCACTAATGGGGACAAGAGGAGGCGATTCAGACATAGCAGGGAAGTGTGTAAATTTTCATTACTGAGAAGACATAAACGAGAGTGGGATAAAAAGGAATTCTAGACTCAGACTATACAGATGACTTCTGTTGGCAAGGGGAATACTATATGAGAAATATATTTTGAATGGGAGAGAATATGACATTCTAGAAACTAAAAAAAAACTTCCATGCTGATTGCAAAACATGCCAATATAGAAAATTGATCTGAAGAAGTCCAGAAATATTCTAGGTTGTGAAATATTATAGCTTGTGAGACATATTAAGGAATTTATGTACCAAAGACCACAAAAGGACGTGATACTGTCATATAATATTTTAATAATAATCACACTCACTGGAGTTTGGAGAATTGAAGGAAGCAAGAGAACTGAAAGAAGGTGTATAATATTCATGTAACCTTCATTGGTGAGGTTTATTTCGACCAAGTGGTCTAGGTATTATCTCCTTGTTATACATTGGATAGTGTTTCCCCCTTACAACTAATACATTCCCTGTGTGGAGACACTTTCAGGTCATACAGATATCCTGAAGCTCTCTCACCTGCTGGGCTCAACAACCACTGGTGATTCTTGCCTCTGCTAGTATATACTGTGATATTTACAAAAACGTAATTTTCCATTTGAAGTGCTACGTCTGGCAGAAGGAAGCCCTGCTTGAGAGCGGTTAGTAGGGTAATGATATGGGTGTAATAACTTACAGTTTTAATTTGAACATTTCACCTAAAATGTCATATGGTGTGCTTGAATGTGATATTGTTATGTTACATAATTACAGGCTTATGATTTTGTAATAAAATAGGGGTGCTATTTGTGCTGGACCCTGTATTTTCATTACATAAGTCATCAGTCAACATTCTGTAAGCCCATACTCTTCCTCATTTATTTGCTTATCTATTTACTATTTATGTGTCCACCATTCATTGGAGTCACGGATTCTTATTTTGAGTGATTTCTAGTTTATTACTGTCTGAAATCATTTTTTCTCATCTTCACAAGCATTTAGTGTTGTCACATTATTATTATTATTTTTTTTTTACTTTAGCCATCCCATTAGAGCTGTATTGATATCTTATTTTGGTTTTGTTTGGCATAGCGTGACAGCTAATAAATCTGAACATATTTTCATTTGCTTATTTGCCATTAGTTTTGAATGCCATCCTAAATGACTATTCTCTCATTTAAACATTTTCTAGTTGGATTTTTTATTGTTGAGATTTGATGTTTTCTAAATATATATTCTAGAAGTAGTCCTTAGTCACATACGTGCTTTGCAAATATATTATCTAATTTTGTAACCTATCTTTTCATTCTCTTCACTTAGGCTTTCATAGAACAAACGTTTTTACTTTTGATAAAGTTCAGTTTATAAATAAGTATCTTTTCCTTTTATGGATCATACTTTTGGTGTGAGGTATAAGAATAATTTTCCTAGCTCTAGAAACTGAAGGTGTTCCCAATAATTTTTTAAAAAATATTCAAGTGGCTGTACATAGAAATCTGTAATCCATTTTGAAGTATTTTTTGTGTGAGATATGAAATTTAAGTCAGGTTCAATTTTTCACCCCAGGGATATCCAATTGCTCCAGCGTCATTTATTGGAACACTATCCTTTCCCTATTGAATCTCTTCTACAGCTCCCTCAGAAAGTCAGTTACGCGTATTTGTGCGGATCTAAGTCACTCTGTTCCATCCATCTGCGCATCTCTCCCCCTTGGCCAGTGCCGCTCTGTCTTGACGGGTGTAATGATATAACAGACCCCACTGTCATGTAGAGAGATTTTCCCCACTTTGTCCTCTTCCCTTGTGCAAATATTTTAGGATATTCTAGGACTTAGCCCCTTCCATATACATGTTTGCATAAGCTTGTCACTGATGATGCAAATCCTTGCTGGGATTTTCATAAAAATTGCAGTAATGTATAGATCAGTTTGGATAAAATAAACATTTGTATTATGCTGAGTCTTTCAGTCCATGAGCACAGTATGTCTTTCCACTTATTTAGGTATTATTTTTCTTTCATCCATATTTTGAAATATTCAGGACATCAAACCTTACATACCTTGTTAAATGTTTACCTAAAACTTTAATATTTTTGCAGTAAGTGTTAATAATATCATGTTTGTAGGCATGCTTATTGTGATATACAGTATTATATAAAGATATGTTGTATGTGTTATAATTATATATATAATTATATATTTTTTGTCATCTTATGCCCTGGGAAATTCTGAAGTTACTTATTCATTCTCTGAGTTTCTTTTTTGTACAGTTCTTGTGATTATGTATACAACCATGTTATTTCCAAATAATATAATTTTTTTTTATTTAAAATCTGGATACCTTTCTCCCTTTGCCTTATCAAAGTGGTTAGAATGTCCAGCCCTACGCTAAAAAAGAGTGGTGGAGAGGCTTGGTGTCCTTACTTTGTTCTCAGTCTTCGAGGGAAAATATTGTCTTTTACTGTTAAGTATCCTTTTACCTGAAGGTTTTTAGAGATGCTCTTTATCAGGGAAAGGTAATCCCCCTCTATTCCTAATTTTCTGAAAGCCTGTTCGTGAATGGGTAATGACCCTTGTCAAATAATTTATTTTTTTAAAATCCTCACCCGAGGACATTTTTTTTTTCATTGCCTTTAGAAAGAGAGGGAAAGTGGTAGGGAGAGAGAAACATTGGTGTGAGAAAGAAGAATCAGTTAGTTGCTTCTGTATGTGCCTGGACTGGTGATTGAACTTGCAACCTAGGTGTGTGCTCTGACCTGGAATAGAACCCACAACCCTTAGGTTACGGGATGATTCTCCAACCAACTGAACCACTCCAGCCAGGGCAAAGCCTTATCAAATAATTTCTTAAATTAATTACTGTAATAAAATAAAATGATTTTCTTATTAGGATGATGATATGATGTATTATTACACTGATGGATTTCATCGGTTAAAGCTGCCCTGTATGCCTAAAGTAAATAACAATTTGTCAGAGTGTATACTACTTTTTATACATTGGGGGATTAGTCTAATGATATTTTGTTGAGGATTTTTGTGTTTAATTTATGAGCAATATTAGTCCTCAATTTTGTATTTTGTCCTCTTTGCGTAGTTTTAGGAAAAGGGTAATATTAGCTTCATAAAGAGTTGTGGTCCCTCCTATTATATCTCAAAAAAGATGCATAAAATTTACATTAATTTTTCTCTAACTATCTGGTAGAATTTGCCAATGAAACCATCTCAACCTGGAAAATTTTTTATGGAAATTTTTAAGTTACAAATTTATTTTTTAAATGGTTAAAAGACTAGTCATATTATCTCTTTCTATATTTATTGATTGATTGATTGAGAGAGAGAGAGAGAGAGACATCAATTTGTTGTTCCACTTATTTATATGACTGATTTCCCTGCTCCGACCAGGGATCAAACGCACATCCTTGGCATATAGGGACGATGCTCTAACCAACTGCAGGCCATCTGTTATTACCTCTTTTATCCTGGTTAAGTTTTGTTAGTATATGGTCTTAGAGGAATTGATTCATTTCTTCAAAATTTCAAGTTTATGAGTGCAAAGACACTCATAATATCCCCTTATCTTTCTTTTAATAGCTACGGACTCTATGGTGTTTTATCTGTTTCTTTTCTAATATTGGTGATCTGTGCCTTTAACTTTGCATCATTGTTCTTGCTGGATCATCCACTCTTTTGTTTACTTTATTTTCTCTACTGATTTTTCTGTTAAATTTCTGCTCTTTATTGTTTCCTTTCCTTTGCCTATTTTCAGTTTATTATGTCCTTTTTCTTTTTTTAGAGTCAAACTTAAATTGTTAATGTGAGAAATTTTCTCAATCCTGTTGGAGGCCTTTAGTGATGTAGATTTCTGTTAGCGCTGCTTTAGATGAATCTCACATGTGGTCACATTTGTTTCCATTTTTTACTTTTCATTTCCTTTGCGGGGGGGCCTGGGGCCTCTTGGCCTACATCTGTTACAATATGGCAACAATTCAAGAATAAGGGTAAAAAAAAAAACAAAAAAATGCATTGATCTCTTTGGACTGGCATTGTATGTGTATGCATATGTGTGTACTGAAATAACTAGAATCAAATGTTTATGCGCAAAACTTACATTTAATTCAATATATTTAATCAGTTATCCTCTCAAAATCAGTTGAAATTGCAGCATTTTAAAATTACAGAAAAATAATTTTCAACCACTGAACTGATAATTTACTAAGAACAAATTTAAAAGTCGAAAAGTTTTCATCTTATTAGGTAGGCACACTTAATTTTTCTACAGTCTCCTATTTCTTTTTCAACTAAATTAGACCTATACTTTCAAATTTTTATATGAATGAAAATAAAGCCAAAAGATGAGTACCTACTGGAAAACATACAGTTTTAGATGCAATGTCATTTTAAAAGCAAGTGCCCATTTGTAGATAAGTAGATAAAAGAGCTGTGGTATATTTATACAATAAAATACTATTCAGCTATAAAAATGAAGGGAATCTTACCTTTTGTGACAGCATGGATGGACCTGGAGAGTATTATGCTAAGTGAAATAAGTGAGTCAGAAAATTATAAGTATCATATGATTTCACCTGTAAGTATCATATGATTTCACTTATATGTGCAATGTAGTGAATGAAATAGAAGCAGACTAACAGATTCAGAGAACAGACTGACACCTGTCAGAAGGGAGGGGGTTTAGGAGTCTGGGTGAAAAAGGTGAGAGGATTAAGGAAAAACATACACACACCCCTCATAGACAATGACAACTCTATGGTCATTATCAGAGGAAAAGGGGGTGGGGGAGTGTCAAAGAGGTCAAAAGGAGGATAATGAGGAGGGAAGGAGATGAACACCTTATACAATATACAGATGATGTATTATGGAATTGTACACCCCAAACCACAATAAATTCAATACAAATTTAAAAATAACAAGTTTCAATATACAAGCCCTATTATAACTACATACCTGTTTATTCACCACAGTAGTTGGCATTGTTACCAACTTTATTTATAATGGAAATAAGGGAACATTTTACCTTAGAACATTCTGTTAAATTTTATAATTTTATATACATAAATAATATAAATACATAAAAACATAATATGTTAATATAAATTTCTTAATCTAATAGTAACACCAACATTTGTATATAAGGTTTTAATTCTTAAGAGGCAAATTTGAAATATTCTAGATGCTTTTTTTTTAAATGGGATAAATATCATAGACACCAGGTTGTGAATCATGATGATTATATTTAACCAAATTCCACAAACCATTATTATATTTAACTAAGAAGGCTTTTTATTGGAGATATCTATAAATGTATTCATTAGAATAGATACAGCATCTTGTTTATAAAATTTTTATAAACAAATACTAAAATACATAATAATTCACAGTTCAGAGTGAAATAGGTATAGTTTAGAACTCTGCTTTCTTTTATTTTTTCAGCTTTACTGAGAGGCTGACATATATCATTATGTAAATTTAAGTTATACAGCATGATGATTTGATACATGTATATACTGCTAACTATTAACAAAATAAGGCTAATTAACATGCCTATCACCTCACATAATTACCTCCTTTCATGTGTGGTGAGAACATCTATTTTTATTTTCTTAACAACTTATTTCCAGAACCTATCATTTATTTGTCCCTGATTTGGAATATTAGAAACATACATTGTATTCCTCATATTCTAAGTTTTCTTCAAGAGTCAGTGACCTGGGCCACAACGTCCCCTGGTCCATAATGACTTCCTTTTTGTGTGTGTGTCCTTTCAACCGCAGATCATAGATCACAGTCCCCAGCAAAAAGATAACTGATGCCCAGTGTCTAAAGTATATGTCCCTTCATATGTAATTATTGGTGTTTACCTTTATCACTTATTAAAATCTTTAATTATCTTAACTAAAAATGGTATCAAGTAGAAAGAAAGTATTTCCACGCTAGAGCTGTTGCCTGGATTTAGAATTAAGAAAACACAATATTGTCAAATCTCTGATTAACCTTTTATTATTGTTTCTTTCCACTTGTTTCCTTTCTAACATTCTACCATTATAATGGGACAAGGGTCCTAACTGAAGTTACCTGCAGGGTAGGTCAGACGGTGAATTACTGGGAAGGGGCGTAGTCATTAGCATAACAAACTTGGATGATCAAAATGATACTGATAAGGAAGGCCTCTTGGGCCTAGGTTTTGTACCTGTTTTAACTTCCCAGTGCCTGAGGATTGGTAACAAAACCTCCCCGCCCTCCAGCCCCGCCATGCGGAAGGCTAGTTTCAGCGCTTGCGCAGTTGCTGCTGGGTCAGCCTGTCTGGTTAAAGGGACGCTTCCCCTGCGCAGTCGCCTTGACTACCACGCTCAGTGCATGTTGAATTAGAGGATGAATGCTAAGTGCTGATCATTTGACAAAGACAGAAAAGAAAGTAGTCTCATAATTTCCCTTCTTGTTATTTCAAATCATAATTGAATATTTTGGTAACAATTTTGAAAAGTAAAACTATAGCACCCAACTGATACTGAATAGAGTTAAAAAATGTTTTATTATAATTCATTTAAAAATATCATAAACCATGCACTATGATCTCACTACAGAGATTTCCAGATTTTTCTTTTCTTACACATTTTAGAGATTCCTGCACAGATTTCTCACTTAATTAAAAATTCTTTTACCCTGGTTGATGTGGCTCTGTGGACTGAGTGCTGGCCTGTGAACCAAAGAGTTGCTGATTTGATTTCCAGTCAAGGCACATGGCTGAGTTGCAGGCCAGGTCCCCAGTGGGGGGTGTATGAGAGGCAACCGTACATTGATGTTTCTTTCCCTCCCTTGCTCCTTCCCTTCCCCTTTCTAAAAATAAATAAATTAAATCTTTTAAAAAATTATTTGACATATTATCCTATGAAAGATATTGATAAGCATAAAAAGTATAGAGTTCATCCAGGTTGAGTGTAAATGTAATGTATATGATCTGTATTTCTTTACTGTACCTTGTTATGGATCTTAGCATGAGTGTGCATGTGTGTGTTTGTGTGTGCTCAGAAGAAAAAATTAACATGAATTTTAGTAACTAGAGCATTTTTTAAAACAAAGGATTTACAAGCAGAAAATTGTGTATGAGATTTGCCTCTGTCACTTACAGATTTAGGCAAGACTTTGCTCTCTTTTAATGGGAAAATAACTCCTAAAACACAGATTTTTTATGAAAATTAAATGAAAAAATGTACATGAAAGCTTGAATGCCTGACACTAGGGAGGTCTCCAAATTGGCATGTTTAGAACAACAACAACATAAGAAAATAAAAACAATGACATTCGAATATTATCATAGTATTTAGGGGCAAAGCTATTGGAGAGTCCTATCTGAAATACCACATTTTATGGCAGGAATTAGAGCATGCTAGACTCCTCAATTGTCTTCCATTCTCGCACACGTCTATTTTTCAGTCTGTTACCGAGCAACAGTTGGTTCTCGAGACTGGCAAAACACTTCCAAAGTCTCGCTTTCTCGAACCTGAGGGGTCAGTCTTCCACGGGCAATTAAGATCCCGGACGAGCCCCCCAAAACTGTTACCGAGCAAACAGAAGGTCCATTATTGTCCGCCGCTTTATGGAAAGATGCCTCTCAAAGCCAGAGGTTTGTGAA
>PVKU01010896.1:0-48046 GCA_004027475.1 Anoura caudifer | reverse complement strand
GCCTTTGGGTCTGACCTATGACCTGTGCTTTCCTGTGACAGCAGCATGAAGAGCTCTGTTGTGAAAGAGCAGAGAGGCCCTGCCTGTAGTAACTTCCTCATCATGGGGTATAATCTCAGGATTTAATTGTAAGCTTCTATGTACCCATATCCTCCCTCTTTATGCTCAAAGACGGTGGTGAGGAGTTTCTTTTCACCATGTTATTAAAAGGCTGTCTTCATAGATGGCTCTAGGGATCAATTTCAAAGCATTTTATGAAGCAGGTTCTGTAGGTCACCCCCTCCCTCCACACACACATACACACCCCACCCAGCTACCTGACTTTCTCACAATGCCTATGAGTGCAATGCATCAAGGGTATGAAGGTCCTGAGAAATCTTGCAGTAAAAAAACAAAACAAAACAAAGAACCTCAAAGAACAGATAAACCTTTTGTTTATCTGTTTGGAAATTTATTTCCTAAACCTACTGAATCACCTAATCTGATTTTGGCAGAATTTATGTCCAGATAGAACTAGAGTCTACAGATCACTGTTGAGAAAATGCTTGAGGACTTCATTGGCAGTGAAGGTTATTGCCTTCATTGGAGGAAAGTTCAACATCTGGGGTATAACATGAGGAATATACGTTCTTCACAAATAACAGTATAGGAGAAAATGCACTGATCTTTGTGTCAGTAGACTGACCTTTTTAGCTGTGTGAACTTAGATACACATAACTTGTGTGTATATGCATTGTCTGGTCCTCAATTTACTCATATGAAATTGGGATCATAGTACCTTTTTCACAAACTGGAGGAAACTCCCATACGATGGGCTCTGGGCACCGGGCACCATTTGCACATACAAACTCATATACATACACAACTACAATAAATGTTTCCTGATTATGTTGGAGAAGGAAGAACCTTGGAACTCAATCTTGTTGGTTACACAGTATTAGAACGGCTAGTTAATCCAAGCAATTCTCCGAAGGGATACAATAGGCCCAAAGACTGGGGAGCACTGATAACCAAGGCCAGCTCCCACACAGCATCATTTTTAAGGAACTCATTAAATTAGCTTTTGTGTCTCAAAAGTGCAGTAGCCTTCCTGAAAAGCATGCACAGAAATTTCACTATTCTGAGTAAAACTGCAGAAAATTCATTTTAACCACATGCATTAAATATTTTCTGGGGAGAAAAATTACATCTTTCCTAGTGATGAGGGAAACATAATCAAACTTTATTTTGGTGCTAGCAAAGCTTAATGACTTTTCTATGACTAATAAAATATCAATGTTTCGTGATAGTATTGTATAGGATTTTCAGTGCAAAAGGCAATGAAAAATTAAATCAAATTTAACCACATATTGAAAACATGAAAATAGAAAAGAAAATCCAAAATAACATTTTCTACCCACTAGAGTGTAAGAGATGGAAGTGAACTTTAAAATATCCGATCTCAGGTGCCAGATGTATTTTTTCTTTATCTCCAGTTAGAATCATTTATCTGGATTTTCCATTTAACTTTCTAATAACTCAAGAATACATTTTTTTAGCCAAACAAAAGCTCCCTGTTTTAAAGAATTCCTATTACCCTTTCTCTTCAGACATTGAAAACATGAGGAGACTAATTAGGGTTCTTTGTTGAGGTTAACAATTTTAAAATAATCTTTCTTTGGAGCAACCCTGCAGTCCTTTTGGTCTTTGCAGTAGTACCCATTTAAAAAGTGGGAGAGACAAAAATCATGCAAATCTTATAAAGGTGTGATTATTTCAGGATATTCTGGAAGGATGAATAACTTCCCAGGCTTTGCTCTTGCTACCTATCTCCTGTACTCTCTCTTCACACCCAGTCCAGCTGTTGTTTCCAGACTGTTTTGCAAGGGCAGTGCTCAGCTGGCTCCTCCCATTCAACACGTGGTCAGTGTACCTAATCCACCTTTTCTAGCTACACTTGAGCTCTGCCCACTGTCAACTTCTCCTCATTTTGTTTGAGTGTAATCATATTTCTCCTTTCCAGAGGGTTCACGCCCACTTCCTATAAAGACGTCACAGAAGTGACCCTAAACTCAGTGGGCTGATACTCATTTAACTGGGTTAACTTGGAGCCCTAACATTTACCAAGTTTCTTCTGTACATTACCTCAACCTTCTTAGAAGGAGGGGAAATGAAGGCCAAGCTCTGTGATCTTATGACTCCTCACAACTCTAAGAAGTGAGCACATTATTCCCCCTTTATAGGTAAGAAATCTGTGTCCCAGGGAGGCTACAGGACTTACCCAGGAAGTGGAGAAGCAAGAATTCCACTTAGGTTGCCTGTCTGCAAGGACTATGTTCTTTTCAAGAAAATAATTCTACACTGAGGCTTTAAAACATTTCCTATATACCCAGTCAAGGCCATCTTTTTATTTATTTATTTATTTTTATTTATGTCAAGCTTAGATTTAGGTCTCCTTAGTCTTTATTTAACTTTGCTTTTTATGTTTACTGGATTCCCAGTGTTTAAAAGATGAAGTGTTTAAAATGATTATTAAACATAGGGAGGAGCCACTCCAAAGAGGGCAAAACAAATCTCACACCAAAAAATAAAGAGATGAAGAAAGAAAGGGAGGCAGGAACAGAGGGGTAAAACTGAGGTGATAAATTAAAGTAAAACAAAACAAATAGTTAAAACTATTCTCGTGTGACTCTTCACAAGACAGTCTGTACAATCCTCTAAATGTGGAGATGACGCCCTGCCAGGAGACCCTGGGGCAGCGGCTCCAGCATCCTACGCTGGCTGGCTGAGGATGTCTCTCATCTAACTGAAAATTGAGCTTCAGAGTAGGAAGTGCAGGTACCTACAAGCAGAGTGTGATAAACACAGGCACTGTGGACAACAGCAGTTGGAAAGCAATTATGTTCATCACAGAACAATTCATTCCCTATCATCAGTGAAGAGAAAGGAGAAACTTGCGTAAAAAAACTCCAAATACTGGACACCTCAGCTGTCTGTCATTTTTGGTTCTAGAATATCTTCTGGAAGTTTAGGGCTTTGATAACTAACTCTAGATTTAGCTAACAAAACCAAATCCAGTTTTTGCATCTGAAGGCCTTTCTCCTTGAGAAGTGGAGACAAGGAAAGGTAACCAGGAAGCCAAGTGAGGCCTGGCCCGAAGGTGGAGCTGGCCAGGAACTAGATTCAAGGCACCCTGACTCTCCTTTTTAACTGCTGAGAGAGGACATTGTTACCGTTGGGATTTGGGGCTGACAATTTAGAATTCTCTGAGTTGCTTAACTTTCCAGATGCCCACTGCCAAATGTAGTGAACGACATGAAAAAATCTGCACACTGGTGGAAGTACGAACCAGTACCCTTCTCAAGAGCAAAAGTGTCCCGTATGTTACAACAGAAAACCAAACAGCATTTAACTCTTCATCTGTTGAAGAATGGAAGCAGACGGTGGTGTGTTAACATGATTGTGAGGAAAAGGCTAGGTGAACCAAGGACAAGCAAAAGCAAAGAGAAAAAAAAAGCAGAACTTAAAATCTTGTGCCCATCCATAAACTATATCTGTAGAAACCATGGGGAAGGGGCTAGAGTTTGTGAACAGTGCTTAGGGAGTTGGGTGGCCTTTTAGCTGTCATTTTATGTTGTTTTGAGATTCAGTGGTTCTCACTGGATTTTAGAATTGAGATGACTAAAAAGACGATTTAAAAATACAAACGCATTGCAAGTCCTTGCAGGCTTTGCTCCTACCTGTGTCCATCTCATCCACGTTGCTGAGGAAGTCCTCTGGGGTTGTGGGGACACTGTAGCACCCTAGCCCCAGGCCACTGTCATTGCTCTGCTCCCTCGAATGATATGGCCCTCTGGAGAGCAAAAGATGGAGAAACTTCAGTGTGAGCCCATTAAAGATATTTCAGAACTAAAATAGTCATGAAAACCCTAACCCAGTGTAGTTCTGTCACTCTACCCAACTTTCCAGGTAGCGAAGAGAGGCAGACTTTGTACCTCCTTTTAATTTTTTTGAAACATACATCCTAATGTCAATGAAATTAATAAACCGTAAGCAAATAAAACTAGCTGTCCATAGTAAAATGACACTGATTTCCTTTTTCCTTCAAATAATTTGAACACTATTTATGTAAATTTAAAAAAACACCAAACAATGTTCAACGTTGCTTTTGGATGCACACGTTATCAGGCAATAAGAAGCATAAAAGTACATGTGATGAACACATGCCAACTTGAAAATAGTGCGACCACTAGGGAGAGAAGAAAAAGAAGACACATTTCAGTAGTAGAAGGGATGAGTTTAAATATTAATTGTAATACTTATTTCAAAAATGTAAGATCTGGGTTTTAGGTACATGGGTCTTACATTATTCTTTATACTTTTCTGAACATTTGAAATACTTTTAAATCAACAATTTAAAAACTTTCCTTCACTATTTCAGCTACTGTTTGTTTTCATCTCTCTGTTTTTAATAACTTTCAAATTTGTTTTTGTTTGCCAGAATCCTCTGGAAGGGCAGAAAAGGCACAGGAAATAGAATACTGCCCTTTATTTGAATTTGAAATTTGAAAGACTACAGTTAAGGTTGACTACTTCTGCTCATGAAGATAGTCCTTTGTTTTGTTTGTTTTACTTTTTTTTATTGATTATGCTATTAGAGTTGTCCCATTTTTTTCCTCTTTGTCCCTCTTCACCCTCACTCCCACCTCCGGTGACCCCCTCCTCTGTTCATGTCCATGGGTCATGCATATAAGTTCTTTGGCTACTCCATTTCCTGTACTTGCTCTTAACATCCCCCTGCCCATTCTGTAAATACTTATTTGTTCATCTTAATTCCCTCACTTTTTGCCCCATTTCCCCAGGCCCCCTCCCACCTGGCCACCAACCCAATGATCTCCATATCTATGATTCTGTTTCTGTTCTGCTTATTTGCTTAGTTTGTCTTTTAGATTCAATTGTTGATAGTTGTGAATTTATTGCCATTTTAATGTTCATAGTTTTGATTTTCCTTTTCTTAAAAAAGTTCCTTTAAAATTTCATATAATAAGGGCTTCTTGATGATGAACTCCTTTAGTTTGAACTTGTCTGGGAAGCATTTTATCTGACCTTCGATCCTAAATGATAGCTTTTCTGGGTAGAGTAATCTAGGTTGAAGGTCCTTGCTTTTCATAACTTTAAATACTTCTTGCCAATCCTTTTAGGCCTGCAAAGTGTCTTCTGAGGAATCAGCTGACAGTCCTATGGGAATTCCTTTCTAGGTTACTATCTGCTTTTCTCTTGCTGCTTTTAAGATTCTCTCTTTATCTTTAATCTTAGGCATTTTAATTGTGGTGTGTCTTGGTGTAGTCTTCTTTACATCCATTTTGTTTGGTACTCTCTGTGCTTCCTGGACTCATAGGTCCATTTTTTTTTTCACCAAATTAGGGAAGTTTTCTTTTATTTTTTTTCTTGCCCATTCTCTTCTCCTTCTGACACTCCTATGATGCAAATGTTGGAACATCTGAAGTGTCCCAGAGGCTCCTTACACTATCCTTGATTTTTTGGATTCTTTTTCCTTCTTGCTGTACTGATGTCTTTTTCTTCTTTATGTTCCAAATCATTGATTTTATTCTTGGCTTTATCCATTCTACTATTGTTTCTCTGTAAGTTGCTCTTTATTTCAATTAGTGAATCCTTTATTTCTGACTGGATCTTTTTTATGCTGTTGAGGGCCTCACTAAGTATCCTTATACTTACAGGATCTTATAGGCCCTTATACTTATAGTATACTTAAAGGATACTCAAGGCTCCTTGAGCATCCTTATAACCACTTTTGAACTCTGCAGATGATGGATTGCTTATGTCCAATTTGTTTAGTTCTGCTGGAGTTCTGTTCTGTTCCCTCATTTGGGCTATATTTCTCTGTCTCCTCGTTTTGGCAGCCTCCCTGTGTTTGTGTCTGTGTATTAGGTAGAGCTGCTTTGACTCCGTGTCTTGGTAGCACGGCCTACCATAGTAGGTGTCCTGTAGGGTCCAGTGGCACAGCATCCCCTATCTCCCAAGCTGTGCACTCAAGGTGCTCCTCCTGTGTGGGCCGAGTACACTCTCCTCTTGTAGATGAGTCTTGTTGCTGTCAGCAGGTCAATGGGAGGGATTCACCCAGTCCAGGCAGCTGGCAGGACTGGCTGTGACCCCTGGCCAGCAACTACCTCCCTCTATGGCTTGTGGAGGTGGTTGAGTGGTGCTCTGACTCTGACGTGGTCTGTAACTGTTCGCTGGGTATACAGGCTCTGGGGTTCCCTGGGTGGTGCAGGCCAAGGTCAGCCTCCCCCTGTGTTCAGTCTGAGGCCCCTCAGCATAAGCTACAAAGTGATCTGCAGATGTCTGCTGCTAGTGCCAGGCCTGGGGACACTCAGCAAGAGGTATGGGGGTTGGGCTCAGCTGTTGCTGTTTGAGTGGATTTAGGAAGGTCTGAAGCCTACACCTAGCCCAGCCCTTCATATGGAAAAGCCACTGTTACCAGGGTGGGACTGTTGCTTGGGTAGTCCCGTAAGTTGGATGGGCCAGACCCTTAGGTAATCATCAGGGTGGGGTTTACCACGTGAGCCAGGCTGATGGAAATTCAGATATGGTGCCACTGCACTGTGGCTCTGTGGCTCTGTGTGGGGCAGGGGTGATAAAAGTTACAATGGCTGCTATCTGCAGTTCTCTCTTGGAGGAAGCTGTACCCCAGCTCTTGCCCTGATGCCAGATACTTTACTTTCTCCCCATAAGCCACTGGTGACCTTTGAGCTGTTGCCCTGGTGCTGGAGCTCAGTGGGAGTGAGTCTGAGCAAGTCCATGTGTAGTATGAAGCCCTTTAAGAGGAGAGGCCTGAGAATCCCTCAGTTTCTTCCACCAACCCACACCCCACTAGTTTTTACAGCCAGAAGTTATGGAGACTTATCTTCTTGGCACTGAAACCCTGGGCTGGGTGGTTTAGTGTGGGGGTGGGGTCCCTCCCTCCCACCCTCCCAAGATAGCCCTCCATTTTATATCCACCACATGTGGGTCTGGGATCAGCCAGGTGCATGTTTCCACATCTCTACCCCTCCATCCCTTCTACCTGTCTGGATGAATACGGTTTCTTAAATTCCTTAGTTGTTGGACTTCCATACAGCTCGATTTTCTGGCAGGTCTGAATGATGGTTGTTCTATATTTTAGTTGTAATTTTGGTATGGTTGTACAAGGAAGTGAGCTGTATTTATATTTATCTATGCCTCCATCTTAATTGGAAGTTGATCTGCCTGACAAAATCTTCTTTTCCATCTGCCCAAGTGTTTTCTATTCTAAAACATCATCTGTTTTTATGATTTTATTGTGAAATAATTTTAGAATCTCATAGAGGATGCTAAAGAAATAGAGATTCCTATGCACCCTTCCCCCTGCTTCACCCAATATCTTACATAACGATAGTACAATGATCAAAACCAGGAAATTGACATCACATAATACTATTAACTAAACTATAGATCTTATTCATATTTCACCATAAACACCACTTCTTAATTATTATGTTCTCTATTTGCCACATGGAATGCTTCCCCCCACACTGGCCACATAAAACCACAAGAATCTTCCAAATAATTACTGTGCAACACCATCCCATAGAAATTATAAGTTCACCCCCATTTTAAAATTATTGACTAGGGATTTGAGATTTTTTTAAAAAGTAGATAACTTCCTCTGCTTTTATTTTTTTTGCCACCAGCCTCTACTTGCTGCCTCTATCCTTACTCTAACATCCAGCTCCCCACCTTCTCCCAACATAAACAAAGGCTCATCATACTCTGGACCACAAAATAAAGAAAGCAAAAATAAGTGGCTCCAAAATGTTAACTTACCCATTGAGGAAAGGATCTGAGCTATTATTAGTGATGGATCTCATGTCTGGGGTCATGGCAGGTGGGTTGACAGCAGCCTGAACTGTGGCCAGAGTCTCTGCTTCCATGGGGAGCTGTCTACAGAGGGCGGCTTCCTGGAGAAATATACCAGTCACAGGGAGAGGCAAGAGTTATTCCCTCGGTCACAAGGATCAGAGCAAAGCACGTTGAAAATGTTTTACCAAATACAAGGCATTTTACATTTATTCCTAATTTGCCTGCAGGACAACTGTCCCACCCATCCAATTGTTTAAATAGCTAATTCACATAAAGGCCTCTCAAGACACTTTCTCAGAGACAAGGCTATTTTTGTCCCAGGTGCTCAGACCAAATCTAAATCACTCAAAGCACCTGGACTCCTCTGGACTAGCAGGTACCTTCTGGTCTCTGCCATTTATCAGTCCTTAAAACTCTGGATTATAGAGTTCAGGCTCCACATTAAATCGTACCTGGCAATTTTATGTCAATAGCCAGGAGAATAAAACAATCAGTTAAAAAGTTTCTTTGTCAATCAGTCTTTCTATTTGACTAATTGTTTTCTTGACCTGAAGAAAACAGCTGAAGGCTAGGGAAGCATGCAGACACAATCTAAATCCTACTGCTGATTAACTGAGAACATCTGGATTTCATTAGTAAAAATTAGGAGCTAGAATTATTTTTTTAAAAGCTAGCATTACATTGCCAAGGAAAGTCAATCCAAAAGCTATGGATTTGACTGCAATATTTTTCTCTAGGTATAACCTCCAAGGAGTCTCTCCCATTTTGACAAACATTTCTTTCAAATTTGCTGCTCCTTCCAGAGAAGAATATGTTTGTATGTTTATACTTCATACAAAATCAAGACTAGGCCCTTCCTATATGTACACCTATCAGTTGCCTGCTTTCCAGGCTTATGACATTGGTCTTACTGTCCCTTACACTCTCAAACCATGGCAACAATGGCAAAGGGAATATTTAAGCCACCTAAGTTACAGTATCTTCGTTAGATCTGTTCCAGCCCTAACATGCTATGATTTTAGAGAGTAACTACTGTCTAGACAAGTCTAATGAAGTCATTGGCTACAAAAATTTTTGGTTACTAGAGTTCACTGCACTGTTACTAGGAGTTCTGGTAGCATGACTCTTACAAGCTGAGAGAGACCTGACTGACAAGACACTGCATTGCTAATGTATACTGAACTTACTACCCTGGCTAGGAAGGGCTCCTGGTTCACTCCTGCTCTTTCAGAACGCAAACATTCAGAATACTTAACTAACAAATTTCATTCCATTAATCCATAAAAAGCAAACAGGAAAAAAAAAAAGGAGATTTTTAAAAGGTAATTAAAATCCATAATCTAAATCTTGGAAGTCTCCTCTTGATATATCTAGAAAAAAACGGAATATTTTCTGATAACTATCTTTCCATAGCAGGGAGTGTGCCCTGGAAAACTTATTCTCCAACCAGAGTTTACCGGAAGGTCTCGTGGATGAACAGCAGGGACTAAACCTGCTGTGAGGAGACTGGAACCCAACTCCTCAAGTACACTCACACGCTAATAAATGTGGGGCTTACCCCACAAACTGATGTACTTTGAAACACACAAATTGAAGAAATGGCTACATTTCATTGTATTTGATACAATTTGATCACTATATGTTTTAAGAATACTGAATGAATTTGAAATTTCTAGGTGGTTTGAATATACATATAAGAATCATTTCCGGAATTTCATGGCAATTAAAAATACATTATACACATAGAGCATATGAATTATTCATCATCTGTTATTATATATGGAAATGTTTAAATTATAAGAAAAATATCAGAAACCAGGGACATTATATATAGCTCTAAACTTTCCTCTTCATTTATTATTTTAAAGATTTTATTTATTTATTTACTTATATAGAGATGAGAAGAGAAGGAGAGAAACATCAATGTGTGAAAGAAACTTCAGCTGGTTGCCTCTCACACACCCTCAACCAAAGACCTGGCCCACAACCCAGGCATGTGCCCTGACCAGGAATTGAACAAGCGATCTTTCAGTCAGCAGTACAATGCCCAACCCACTGAGCCACACCAGTCAGGGCTCCTCTTCATTTAAATTACTCCTGGCATATTTCCAATAAATACAATATAGATTTTTATGCTTATATGTGGCTAAATATATAAATAAAATTCAAAAGAACCATATGTAATAATCAAAGCTGAAAGAGCCTATACTACATTGGGGAAAACATTTGGGCCATTTCACATCTGTTTCCTCTATTTCATTAAATCAAAGACAACCAAAGTTCCATTCTTCAGCATCAATATCTGCCACTCTAAAGACTTGACTCCCATAAGCACAATGCTGCGTTCCCTCTGTAGGGGGCTCCCAGGAGCATTTCCCACCTCCAGATGAAATAACATGAGAGAGTACAGAAAGGAAGTCTGTTGATTACACCTGAATAATAACTCTGAAATTTAAATTAGGCTAGTCTGAATTAAAAAGTTATTATAGGGGGCAACACTTTCTCTAAGATTATTCCAACCTTATTCTTGGGTCACAAGTCAGTTCCATGCAGCAGCCAATCTGAAGATTGTGCTGGCCCCCTGCTGTAAAGCCACCTACAAGTGGCCCACAAGCCCTGCAGGAGAGCCCTGTCCACGTCTCCTTCATTTCTAACATGTCCCCTCCCTCACTCCCTAACCGCTCCCTTTCCCACTTCTAGCATCTGCACCAGCTGTTCCCTCTGCTTGGAACATGCTCCTCAGTTCTTCCCACGGTCCACTCTCTCACGTTTGTGTCCAACAAAAATGCCACCTCTTCAAAGACTGCATTAAATTTTCTTCAGAGCACCTTATGTTATCTGTTGTCCGTCTTTCCTGTCAGAATGTGAGCACCATGAGGGAAAGATCTGATCAGTCACATTCATTCCTCTGTCCCCACTGCCTATTAACAGCTAGGCAGATAGTGAGTTCTTGATACATATTTGTTCAATGAATAAATAAAAATTACTGGAATTCAAATGGAAATATGTTACATTGTAATTAGCAATAAAAGAAAAAATAAACCAAGAACATTCAATTCTCATCTTCAACCACAAATATGAGTGAAATAACAGCCTACAGTGTACACCCCAACGAGCCAGGCACAAACTCCATCCTCACAATTGTGCTGCACTCCTCCCTGCTCCTAGGAACAGAGTGTGAGCAGAAGGTTGGGAGCAGGGATTCCGGGGCCAGAGGCTTGGATTTGAACCCTGGCCCTGTCACCTCTCTGCCAGTTATTTAACCCCTCTGTTCCTCATTTGCAAAGTGGGCACACTAACAGCATCTACTCAATAGGGCTGCTGTGGTGATAAAGTGAGGTAATACATACAAGGGGCTTAGAACAGTGCCTAGCACATGACATCACTTAACAAGCATTAAGTAGGAGTATTATTATCTCATGTTCTGTATACCGATCCCAGAAAACAAAATTTAAAAAATCTTAAAAATCACACTATTGCACTCATCTACTCTAAGTGGTTTGACACTTCTTCCTGGTCAACTCTCACCTTGCAAGGATTAAACCAAGGTGTGAAGTTCATCATGATGAATCAGCAAGGCTAAAAAAACAATTTCTTCTTTTTAATAAGGAGAGGTTTGCAAGCATTTTTGTATAACAAAATTGGTTTTTATAGGGACTGAAGGATGGTGAGAAGTTTCATTTCACTTAATTATATTTTATAATATAATTCTACATTTAGAATTTCTAAAAGTCTAGTCTTTTTTGAATGACAATATTTTCCTACTTCTGCTCATGAATGAAAGGAGGAAAAAAAGCACCACAAAAACCTAGTTTTAAAAATAAAAGGACTAACCTCACTAACACATCCCCATCCAAACAAAGGAGGATTAAAAAAAAAAAAAGAAAGAAAGAAAACAACTAAATTTAGGTATAAAATTAAACCCCAGACCCAGTAGGATTTTGGCTGCCACATGACACTCCCTACCTTCGCATGGGCAGAAATGAAAAGACAAACACCTGACTCTAGTTTGACCAAGAAGAAGCCATCAAAGCTGTTGAAACTAAACCAGCTGAAGCAAAGATAGAATATGGGAAAACTGGACTAAGTAAACTGATGAGAAAATAGGGGCACTGATGAGAAAATAGCTGGCCAAAGCTGGTCTAGGACATGGCTCAAGCCTCTGACTCAGAGATGAAGGTGCAGCTGCCCTAACTAACCCCGTGCTCCGTTCCCCAGCTCCCTCTAGTCAAGGCAGAAGAAATGCTAAGCTGGAGACACTTCTCAGCCCCCTGGTCTGTCTCTCCTCTCCCACTTCACTCTAGTTCAACAGGTCTATTCACAGACCCCTTTCCAGTGTCCCCTCCACCCCCACCCATCCTGTTCTCCCAACCAAGTGTCCAGTTTCCTAGATTCCTCAGTACTTTGGGCCTCTCTTCATGTAGCCAGAACTCACCCACCCTCAGAGGCTCCATCACACCACCTTTCCCAGGAGGCCTTCCCTGACCACCCTAACCACAGCAGGCCACTACCTTCCCTTTGTCCCAGCCTTGAACTCCTAAACAAACACCCAGCTGGGGTCTGACACCACAAGTTTCCCAAACCACTCCTCAACTGGCCCAAAGCAGCTCTCCCTACTCATTTCAAGTTTTCTCTGAATGCCATCACCACTCACCGCAGCTCCAAATCTGAGTCAACTGACTCTCAGTCCTCACAACAATCCCTCCATTCATTAATTCCTTTAGTTATTTTTTTTAAAAAATACGATGGAGACTCCCAGGTGCCAGACAAGGTTCTCAGTCTCAGAGATACAGCAGTGAACAACACGGACCATGCCCTCCCTTGTGGAGTATTCTAAGAAGGCGAGGCAGACTGTAACAAATAATGATGGACAATGCCTAGCCTGGTGGGTTCCATCTCCTTGGTCCAAACCTCCCTTCCACGTCAAGCAGCAGGTCAGCACTGCTTCTTGAAATATCTAGTTAGATATTTCAACTGAGCGGCCCACGTCCAGTCAAGGCTGCACCCAGGTCTCTGTTCTACACTTTGATCAGGTCTTTACAAAGAACGACCGGAGAAGAAAAATTGGATGGAAGGGGTCTGGGTAAAATGTCCTATGAAGAAGGAGGGGACTGTTTAACTGGGAGAGAGGCTTGAGGGGCACACCTTATTCAAACTATTAAGGAACCATTACATGAAATCAGGAAGATTTCTTCTGCCCCAGATTGAGGCTGATACAATGAAGGGCTTTCCAGTTAGTAGTTCATTTAGGAGTAAAACTGGTTCTTCTCAGTTCTCTGGGGTACTGGACACTGCAATTCTCAAACAGTTGTTAAAGATTCAGTGTTATCAGACATGTACCGGGGTTGACACAGGAAAAACAGTGTCCTTGGAATCAGAAAGATTGGAGTTCAAATCCCAGCTCAGTTACTCCCTAGCTATAACATCTTAGACTAAATTCTTAAGCTTCCTTGATAGTTTGTTCATCTGACTTATTTTGCTGGGCTATTATAAAGATTAAGCAGCCTATTTATAAAGAACCTGGTACCATGAGACAGCCAACAGAATGAACATCCCATAGAGGTGAATGTTTTTGGAGGCACCAATATTAGCTAATACCTGCATATGGCTCATGATGTGCGAAGCACTGTCCTAAGCATTTTAACATACTCTTTCATTTCATCCTCATGACAGTCCAATCATCTCCATATTACAGATGAGGAAACAGGCATGGAGAAATGAAGCAACTTTCCCAAGACCTGGCTCCAGAGTCTGTTCTCGTAACTACCCCACGGAAAGTGGTAGAGAGAGGAAAGCTGAGGGTTGAAGTTGGCAGGACTCAAATTTTTGGCCCTTTTCACCTACTGGCTGTGGGACTTGGACAAATATTTCATTTCTCTGGGCCTGTTTCCCCAGCTCTGAAATGGAAATACTAACCCTCATCCTTCAGACAGTTTAGAGGAAGATTTAATGAAACAGCCTGTTTAATTCTTGAACACGGTTAACTGTTTTGAACTGGGAAAGAGATAGAACTGCATGAATTCTATAATCCCTTTCAATGTATTTGGGTGGAGCTAGTGTCCTGGGAATTCACAACACATCAGCAAAGTTATACATTCAGATTTTTAAAGGCCAGTTTCAGAAAGATCTGGAAAGCTGCCTCTGGTAACCTCACCCCTCCCCTCCTCCACCACAACTTTATTTTTTCTCTAGATCCAAGCTGGGGGTGAAAAGACTGTGGCAAAATGAGAGCTTGAGAATCTCTTTCGGAATTTGTGGTGGAGGCTGTGGTCGTCCATCTAGCTCCCTGAAATGAATAATTACATGTAGGTTTAAAAACACCCTCTCCTGGCAGCTGGGGCCAGGGGGGAGGGTGGTGGGTAAAATAGTTGGAGGGGTGAGGGATGTGAAAACGCTGATTTGTCAGTGGAAGGTGTCCCTGGAAACAAACCCCAAACCTCCTCTCCTTCCAGCTCCACACCGCCTGCAGCTTGCCTGCGGAATAAATCAACAGAGGAGTGAGAAAGTCAACAGCAGCTGAAAGCATCCTGCAGCCCCCCTGTCCCTGGCCTAGGGCACATCTCCACCAGCCGGCTCCTGCTCACTGGAATGTACTTCAAAGAGAAACGAATGACAATAACCTTTTCTGAGGGTGCTCTGCTTGATATAAGTGTGTGTGGCCAGGGATTCCACACAAATGGAAGATTGAATTGTTTTAATTATAAAGGGTGGGGTGACTAGGAACAAATGAAAAAAAATAAAGACAATATTTTGAAATCCTAACATTAAAATAGTTATTCTGGTGCAGAGAAGCTGTTCTCTCTGCCAAAACCCCGAGGGACTTCAGAGGCAGAATGCTGAATTATTTACCTTCTTTATATATATAAAAAAATTCCTGATGCAAAGTTCTTTTTAACTCTGTGCCAAAGGGTTCTAGAAATTCATTGTCACGTTTCCTGAAGCCTCCCTTTCTGAAATACTTCATTGCACCCGCTCAGCGGCCCGACGGTCTCTGTGAAAGAACAGTGGGAACTCCAGCACTTGTAGGGTAGACATTTGTTGAGTCCGTAATTATTATCCATGGTCTGTTTGTGGCTCTTTTAATTCAGGATGTATATAACAATCTTGTGTTATTCTATAATCTCTGTTGTTTCTTAGAATCACATTAAGGGACACATTATAATTTAGATATTCTATTATAGTTACAACATAATTCCATGACACTCTCTTCACTTAAAAAAAATAGCTGAATGGATTTTGAAATGGAATATTTCTTCATACGTCCATTATCTTATTAAGTTCAGAAATAAGAAGCTGGTTTTTCCTTTGTATAAACTTTGCGAACCTCCATTTTTAAAATG
The DNA here is from genome assembly GCA_004027475.1 of Anoura caudifer. Classification (NCBI taxonomy): domain Eukaryota; kingdom Metazoa; phylum Chordata; class Mammalia; order Chiroptera; family Phyllostomidae; genus Anoura; species Anoura caudifer. The sequence goes on along the minus strand of PVKU01010896.1, from coordinate 32,828 downwards.
TGTTCAATTTATAACATTTTCAAAAGGCTCCTTTTAAAAAGACTTCAGTTGATATTATTCCTCAAAAACATGAGAACACCAGGACATTTTAGAAAATGGATTATTTCTGGGCCTGGTGGGCAAATGCAATACTTGACGGAAACTGGAATGGAAGCCCTACGAGAAGAGGAACCAAGTCTGTCTGATCACTGCTCTGCATTCGGTGTCTCCATCATCTGTTGAACAATGAGTGAATGAGCTTCACTTGCCAGGTTGCTCTAGAGAGATTTATGCATTCGTGGAGTCACAGTCAACCCTGAAACGTAATTCTACAAAATGCTTTTTTAAAAGTTAAATTATAGCCCCTGTTCTAAAGAAAAGACTTTATGAAATAGCCACCATTTATGCTTCTGCTATGCTGTGACACTTTGTAACTTCTCTAAATAGCTATTCTTCACATGACAAAAAACAGACCGGAGAACCTTCCCCCCAGACCGGAGCTGCTACAGCTGGGTGTGTCCCTCCCCAGGGCCCTTGGTCAGGAATGGCTGTGAGCAGCTGGCCAGCTGGCCAGCTGAACCCGGTAGTGGCTTTCAAGCCCAAGAGAAATCAGTGAGACCTGCCAAAAAAATTCCTCAGCCTCCCGCCCAAACCCTCTGTCCCATAGCTGTTGCCCTGACAACCAGAGCCCAAGCTTAGTCAGCATTTTTGTTTGACAAGCTGCATTCTCCTGTCCACTGAGCCCCAGTTAAGGAAAGGATGAAGGTAAAAACAGTGCTGGATTTGCTTGGGAACAATAATGGTTTCTCAACAACACAGCCCCTCAGGACGGGCAAGGGGAAGCCAAGGCTTCTCCACTTAGAGTTTTCTGGGCTGACAGGAAATCTTCAAGGTTAAAATCTTGGAGGCAGAACCCCATCCCCCCATATCCCCTGCTTTATATTGAAATGAATAATATACAGGGAAGGAAATATTGTCCTCAGATAAAGCCGTGAGTCTATTTTCATGTCAAGGAACTGTTCTTTTAGATGGGTGACTGGGGACAGAGAAGCCTGTTTCTCAATTTCTGACCGGTTACTAAAATTTTCCATTTCACTGGGCAACGTTGCAAGCATGCCCTTTGTAATACTGAGCAAATACTGTGCTGAATTTTAAGCTGGAACAGCAGGATATTCTGCAGTCATTGTAGGCATGTGTGGCTCATGTTATCTTAAAACATGTTTCACCCTGTTGTAGAAAGAATTCCTGGTAGCTTAGAATAGATATGACTGAAGTCACAGCACAACTTGCATCATAGAAAGTAAATAAATGATGACTTCCCAACATATCAAGGGAAAAAAACAGTAATATGATATAGTATTAATTGTGTTTTAAAAAATAACATACATACACAGATACAAAGACTGGAAAGAAATCATCATCTTCACAGTTGCTCTACTTAGGTAAAAGTATGAGTGATTACTATGTTCTTCCTTGTTTTCTGAGTACTTGAAATGTTTCCTATAATGAATGTGTTTTATCTTTGTTATTATTTTTATTTACATACACTTCTGAGTTTTGACAAATGCATACAGTGATGAAACAGCCACCGAAATTAAGATGTAGAACTGTGCCGTGACCCCCCAAATTCCCCAGCGCTGTCCCTTTGCAGGCAGCCCCTCCTCCCTGTCCCCACCCCGGCCACCACTGGTGTGTGCTCTGCCCCTACTGCTTGCCTTTCCCAGAATGTCATATAAATGGAATCATACAGTATGTAGCTTTTTTGGATTCTTTCACTTAGCAAAAATGCTTTCTTTTATCTTAATTAGAATAAAACTAAACTATATTTTTAAAAGTTAAAAACTTTATCTTTCTACTATAAAACAAAACTTCACAAACTAAACTCTATTTTTGTTTATATGAAGATACCAGGAAGTACAACGTCAACTGAGATTAATTTTTTTCTAAGGTTGCCATTGCTCTGATGGACCTGAAACTGCCTGAAAGCTTTTTGGGAAATTTAGCAAAACTCAAACTCTCACTATTGGGGACAATGGAGGAGGCCTTTCACAAAAGTTCACTCTCCACAATGTCTGTGCGAGATGCCTGGTAACAGCAGGGCAAGATCTGTTTTCCTTATAAGGGAGCGCGCTGGGATCCCAACTGCTGCACTCATGGCACCCCTGTACTTGGAGCCCTGACACATTCCGGGACGATTCATCAATGATCAGGTACACGAAGTTCATCTCTGTTGCTGCAGCAGCCAATGGTAATTGTAGAAGCCATTTTTAATGAGCCTCTTCTGCTTCAGAAGATTCCTAGTGGGGGATATACCAATTCTTGCTGGCCCTTGGATTCTAATTCTGTAGCAATGCAACAACTTGTTGGCCAAACAAGCCACGGGGGGGGGGGGGGGGGGAGGAGCATCTGATGCTCACTTTCATCAAACTCTGTACTTGGATGAGTCTGACCTCTGCTCCAGTAAGGAAAGTCAAAACGGCAGCTACCTGGACCCCAGCAAGTAAGGAGTAGTTTGAATTCACCGTCCCAGCCAACAATGAGATTTAATCATATTGTCTACTCTGATAAAATATAAGTTGCCTGAAAGCAGCCATGTCCCATTTATTCTTTTCCAACTACATAAATGTTGGTTGAATAAAGAAGTGGTAAGATAAAGGAATTAAAAGCGAGTTTCCATCATGAAATCATGGAGGTTCACTTTAGATCTGCAATCAAATGTTCCTCAAATCTATTTTGTTAATATCCTGACATGATTTCAGTAGCAATGAGAGGACACTGGAGCCTTTGGCATTGGGAGGTGGACATGAGATTGTGCACTGAGGACTGAGGAGTGGTTTTGTTCCATGGGACAAGATCATCTGACCATATGGCTAGAGGACTAATAGCATGGAAGAAAGAAGCAAGAAGAGGAAAAAGAAGAAAGAAGGAGGAAAGGGAAAGGAGAGGAAGGTGGGAGAAGGGGGAAGGGGAAGAGGAGGAGGAGAGAAACAGAGTATTTATACAGCACATAACTTATAAGGAACTTTCACATTTATTATATATTTAAGCATGATAAAAAGGAACACAGAATAGTGATGATCTCCCAAGAATTAAGGAATAAATTCATCTACTTATTAAATTTATCACCCTCCCTTCCTACTACAGAGATGGAGCCAGGTAATTCTCCCTTGATAGAACTGCACGTAGGCAGAGGCCTGCCTGCAGGGCAAGGACCCTGTGAAGAGAGGCTCTACAACTAGGGCTGCCCTTCAAGCACAAGGAGAGCTGGGCAGTTACAAACTGCCCAGTGATCCAAGGATATTCAGGCAGTTGTAGACCACTGAGGACATGGGGTGGGGCAGAACGAACACACGGAAGTGTAAAGATAATCTTCAGACCTCACCAGGACCAATCACTTCCTCCATCCCTATAACATTTCTACCAGATGCTGGAAGGTAGCTAACAGGTGAGCCAAACAGCACTTTTACTGCCAATCCATTTCCCTGCTTCTGCCCTGACTTAAGTGCAACTAGTGAACCAGGAAAATCACCAAAAGAAACAAGTAGAAAAACCACCAAGATGATAGACATAATCCACACCTGCACAATCAGGCATCTTGGCAAATGCCCCAGAAAGCTATCTTGGAACACTCCAACACCAGTTATTATATGGCTTTAAATAATATCTTTGACATTAAGGAGCAGGTTGCTTCTAGATGGGGAACAAAACTTCCACCATTAAAAAGCCTCTTTAGACCTTTATTCCTATATTCCATAATAAAAATAATGAGACATGTACCATCTATCCCATCTCTTTCTCCTCCTCCCAACTACACATGTGTGCGTGCGCACACGCACACACAGACACACAGTCAAAGCTGAACTGTGAGGCTCTGTGAGCAAATCTGGACAGCTTTTCTCCCCACAGTCCTACACAGTGGAATGCACACCATGAGGCAGCAAAAATGCACCAAATTCCTCAGCCTGTAGGGATCCGCATTTAAGGAACTTGGTTGGCATTTCTGTAATATGAACCGTCAATACTACATTCTGGTTCAAAAGCACCTACAGTTGGAACGGAAGAAACAATCTGGGGTACTTTTCCCCATCCCCTTTCAGAAATACTTTCTGTGGGAAAGAAGGAGGTGGGGCAAGAGAGAGAGAAACACAGAAAGGCAGAAACTGAGAAACAAGCCTTCTCTGCAGAATGATTATGGCTTTGTCTAAGAAAAAAATACTTATGAAAGCTTAAATATAAAACTAACAGAAAACTTACAAATGTTACTATAATAATACTGTTTAATTTACATTATCAAAAAGAAAAATTATTCCAAATGCAATTATTATCCAAAGACAGAAAACAATAATATAATTATTTCCTGCTGAGAAACATGATTCTGTTTATCTAAAAGCAGTATAAACAATTGTTACCCTGAAATAACCATGACACTTTTGGACATAAATCCTCACGGTAAAAGGCAAAACTCAGTTACAGTGTAAAGCTGACCTCAAATTTAGAGGATAGTTCAAATGAACAACAAAGCACAATTTATGTTCATTTCCCTCATTTTCTTTTTCTTAAAATAAAGATTTATTTACTTTTAGAGAGAGGGGAGGGGAGGGAGAAAGAGAGGGAGAGAAACATCATTGTGCAAGAGATATATCAATCGGGCCTCTCACATGCCCCCAACCAAGCATCTGACCCACAACCCAGGCATGTGCCCTGACTGGGAATCAAGCTGGTAACCTTTTGGTTCACAGGTCGGCACTCATTCCCCTGAGCTACACCAGCCAGGGCTAGTTCCCTCTTTTTTCAAAGGCTCTGTGTAAGGACTTATTTTAATTCACCATGTTTTTCAAACCTCACATAGCATAGATACTTTATATCTTAGAATGTATTTGATGAGAAATACATTATTCATTTATGGTAAGTCAAGATATATATTTTTAAAGTATCAGCTGTAATATAAAAAAAATAGTGTTTACCTTAATACCCCTACTCCCTGAAAGAACTAGTGAAAGGAAGCTACCCATGTATCTGACTTCATGGGAGTCATAAAGCCAAGCCTGAAGAATTGGAATAAACTGAAGCTTTCCTCCACAAAATGTAGCCAGCAAAATTTACGAGACCCCAAAAACTTGTGCTACCTTCATTTTGCAACTCAGAAGCAAGGCTTCTGCTCTTGCATAGGCCAAGCTTCAGAAGTAGGGAAAAACTGGGTTCCCTCAGGGTTTCTCTGTATTCAGTTTTTGAGGTATAGCCCTGAGCCCAATCCACAGATCAACGTTCTGTTGACTGAATGAATGAATAAATGGATCCATGCTGTCTGACACAAAGGCTCCCAATCAACGCCCAGGCAATTTTGCAGATCACTCTCCCAATCCACCTGCAAACCATTTTCCTTTTTCACCCTCCCTCAATTTTCCCTCTTTTTCATATTCCATGGCGAATCAAATATGTTTGCAAATTATTTATCATTTCTTCCACAGAACACTCCCTCTGCTATCTGCTTTATCTGGGGCAGTGGAGTGGGAAGCTCTGACTGATTTGATCAAGAGAATTCAGCAGAAGTGACTCAGCGACAGTTTCCAGAGCCAGGCCCTAAGACACTGGCAGTTTCATTTTCTGTCTCTCGGAACATTCTTTCACGGAGGCCCACACTGCTATGCAATATGTCCCATTACTCTGAGATGCCCATGCTAGACGTGCCATATGTAGATGCTGCAGGTTTTAGTCCCCACTGAGCCCACTCTCCCAGCTATCCTGACCATGGGGCCACATACTGAGTAAAGCCATCTTGGACCCTCCAGACCAGCCTGCCCACCAGCGAATATCACTAAGTGACCCCAGTCAGTACCATGTAAAGCAAAAGAAAAGTGCAGCTGAGCCCTGCCTACATCCAGACCCCGCAAAGTATATGATGTAATAATACGGCTATTATTTTAACTCACTACATTTTAGGAAAATTTGTTACACAGCAATAATTGGAACATACTCTTTCTCTCCTTCTAAAGACTAGCAGTGGCAGCCAAAGGCAGCATACTGGTATAGCTAGTCCTTGTATTAGCTCTGAAGACAGTACAGGCAGAGAGGCTGGGAGAAGAAACTGGGTTCTACTCATGAGCTTTGAAGCAGGGCTTTGGGCCTTCAGTGCTTCTAGAGAAAGATTGACCCTGGAAAGATCCAATAGCTTTGGCAACAAAGGCCACAAACCCCCACCAGGCACCACGAAAGGCCTTACCTGCCTCATGAGCTCCTCTTGGCGCATTCTAATCCTCTCTCTCTCCATCTGGATCCTCTGAAGCCGAAGTTTCTGCTGGTGCTGCTGCTGAGTGGTCAGCGCGTTAGGCATACTCATGAGTCCTGCTGGTGGATTCTGAGTAGGGTGGTTCTGCTGGCTCAGGGAACTGGGTGCCATTTGCTGCTGGTGTTGGTGATTCATCACTATGGGAGGAAAGGACATATGGGAGATTAATGCCAAGGGCCTACCGGAATCCACTAGAATGTTTTGTGCTTTGGAACATAGATTCCTGAGATTCCTCCCAAAGTTCTTTCCTGTTAATCAATACTGTTTAAGTAATCACTGCCTTGATTCAATTCATGGACACTCAGATACTGGCCTCACTCTTCATTTAGTTTCATCTTTTGTGCCCTACAAAAATGTTATTTCATACCTTCCCTGTGTCTAGAGTGCATTTTAAACCTTTCAGAGAACATAGTGGTCAAAAGTAAGTTCTACAAAGGTGACCACAACATGGGAGATAATTTCATCAGGACACCTGGGTGTGTGCATAATTCCTCAGGCAATCTGTCTGCTGAGGGCAGAGCTAAGGAGGGAGGTGGTCATCAGCACATGTTGGGTATACAATAATATCTAGGGTGCAGGAGGGAACTGACAAGCAACATGTACAACACAGCACCTGGACCAGGGACATACATGCAACCAGGACCCCGTTGATGCTCTGTTAATAAAAAGGATACTCCAAAGAAGAAAGAGCTAAGCCCAGGAACAAATAACTAATTGAGAAAAAAATGTTTCAATTTTTGCAAAGAGAAAAATTAGTGATAAAGAAATTACATAACAAGGCTAACCATATGCTTGTGATTGGATAAAGACACTAGAAGTGTTTTAAACTTTTTAAGGATTTTCTATTTGTCTGCATTTGCCAACATTTTATATTTTAGGGTGTTATACTTCACATTAGAAAACAATCGAAAAATCCTCTAATAAATTCTGTAACTGGCATTCTCACACACACAAAAAAATGTATTTTAAAATGTGCTAGTTTTTGTCAAAACAGTTTACCAGTCAAATTTGCTTAACTTCTGCCTGGGCAATATCCTGTAATAATGAAAACCATGCTTTTTAGTCTATTTGTTCTTAGATCACAGCCAAAAACAGCAATTTCATTCACATATACACACAAAAGCACACACACAATGAAAATTGTCCATAGGAAATTGGTTTCCCTAAGGGAAGAGAGGGGGTAAACTACTCTTTTTTTTTCCTTTAAAGAAGTCTTTAAAACATTTTTTTCTTAATTGATTGACTTTTAGAGAGAGAGAGAAAGTGAAAGAGAGAGAGAGAAACATCAATTTGTTGTTCCACCCATTCATGTATTCATTGGTTGACTTTTATATGTTCCCTTACTGGGGATGGAACCAGAAACCTTGGTGTTTTGGAACAATGCTCTAACTAACTGAGCTACCAGGGTAGGGCTAAACCGCTCTTTTTAAAATTTTTATTTATTTGTTTTTAGAGACAGGAAAAGTAAGGGAGAGAAACATCGATGTGTGAGAGAAACATTGATCAGCTGCCTGTCGCCTGCACCCCACTGGGGACTGGGCCCACAACCCAGGCATGTGTCCTGACCAGGAACTGAACTGGTGACCTTTCACTTTTCAGGATGACACTCAACCAACTGAGCCACACTGGTCCGGGTGGAAACCATTCTTTTTTAAGAAGTATACTGATACACTCACTCGCATCTTTACTGCATTCTCACTGTGTTCTAGGCACTGGGCTTGCAGTTGGAATAAACAGCTCCTGCTCTCACAGGAGCCAATCGGCTACTGGAAGAAATGTGTGAAGAAATGAGGGGGGCTTTTATGTGTGGTTGCGGAGCTTCAGAATGTTAGGCTTTTTAAGGAACTTGGAGTTTATCTAGTCTATCCCTTCACTTTGCGGAAGAAAAGACAAACCTGAAAGGTGAAGAAATGTGCTCCGATTAGTGGCAGGCAGAACTATGGCCAAAGTTGCCTCCTGAGACCCAGTCTACCTGCTTTTTCAACTGTCCTTGGCTGCCCTCTGCCTCACCTTAGACTGAAGAACAGGAATAAGTGCTCAAACTGAGAGCAACCCTTTAAACACAGTTTGCCTTTGACAGCAAGGAAGTACCACTTAGACAGCAGGTCATTAAAAATGGACCCTAGGCCCAAAGGCTGTCCAGGTTACAAACAGGAAGTTTCAAGGAGGGTTTAGATAGATTGACAAGTCTCTGCTCAATAATGAGCTTCTACAGAGGGAGGTCAGAATACGTGGAACAGTCTGCCTAGACCATTTAGGTCTCCCTTCCTGAATTCAGCCCACTAGAAAGGACACTCACCTCCTGACACCACCTCTGGTACACAGGGGGCTCAGTAAATAATGTGATGGATGAATAAAAGCACCTGGGCATTTCTTATGTTCTTAAGGGATGCCAAAAGAACCAAAATGAGTATTCCATTCCCATAGCTTATCAAAGCACAATTTCAACCTCTAATCGGAAGGGCTGAGTAGGACCAGGGATCGTGCATGGGGAAAAAGTGCTCTTAAATACAGAGTCAAGGAGGGCAAAGTTCAGACATCCAGGAGGGAGCAGCTCATTAGACCTCTTTCAGGCCAAGGGAATGGGGATTATTTCCAGGGACCGTCATTTCTGAGCCTCCTGAAAAATGATGCTCCTTTTTTTCTGATATAACTAGCAACAACAACAACAAAAATGCCCAGATGTGTCTATAAGGGAAACGTGTAAATTGAATATTTCCAATACCAGAAACCCCCAAGTTAGGAAAAAGGGGCTTGTAAAGGTTAAGTTTTTTGTTGGTAGTTTGGAGGTTATTAACTCTGTTAATTTTTATAACTCACATATGTTGAAAAGTGTTTAAAAATGATCCAAGTCTGGTAACTTATTGATGTGACAAATAAACAGGAGCAAGAAAATCTTCAGCAGCTGGCTTGGGAAGACTGCCGTCAGTGTACAAAAGCCTGCACTGGGTTTGCTCACGGTGGACTCTGTCACTCGTCTCCACACGGAAACCAGACACTGCCAGCAGACTTGATTGATGTCTATGTCCTTATCTGGGGGAGTGCAAGACTTGGAGAAGAGCTCTTCCAAAACCACACCCTCACTCGTCTTCAAAACACCAGCCCTGACACAGCCGTCCACAGGGGGGAAAGGTGAAGATACTGCTTTCTTCCAGTTAATTTAGATTTGACCATGCAGACTAAACATCCCCAGTTATTAACTGTAGAGACTGAAAGAGAGCGGAACTTAGACAACGGCTTGGTTTTTAAAGAGAGGCACACGCAAAAACAAATAAGTTTGTATGAAGATATTCACTGTGGTAGAGCACGTAATAGCAAAGACTAAAAACGTCTAACAATGGGAGATGATGATTCATTCACTGAGAGGAATTTTGTGTTAGCTGCTGCAAAGAATAAAGGAGTTCTACAGGTACGTTTATGGCACAGTCTCTAAGAAACATTGTTCAGAGAGGGAAAAATTTGAGGGACAGCACTATATCTATGAGCACGTTCCTATTTGCAGTTAGAAAAGAGGGGCTTTATTGTACATTTACAGCAAATCGCTGTGGAACAACACACAAGAAACCAGTTACAGTGGTGCCTCTGCAGAGGAAACTGGGGGGTGGGGATGGGAGGAGATCTTCCTTTTCCTCTTCTGCACTGTTTGAACTTTTCCTACGCGCACATATTACTTATGTAAAACACAAACAAAACATAAAAGTAAAAAACATTAAGTGAAATGCTTGTGTATGCATCAAACTCAGTATTTTCCTGGTGGAATGAAAGGAGGCAACCTCAAAATTATTTGAAAAATAAATAGGGCTTAAAATATAATCAAGGTCATCAAGCTGAGAGCCTGCCTGATGCGAGTCCTCCTGGTGGAGATGAGGAAATCAATACCCAGAGAAAGAGGATTGAGTCAGGACACCTGGTTTCCAGGTGCTTGTGATTCGACCTGCCGCTCTGCTCTCTGTAGTCGTTTCACTTCGAACTGTTACTGAATCTCCTCTGAGACTGCAGCTCGTGAGCTTCACTGAGAGTTGGGGCTCTCTTTAAAGTCACTGCTTCTGTTAGCCACTCAGAGACAACAGGGACAGAGGAGGCCCAAGGCAGAGATAAGCAGAGAAGAGGCCTACATGAGAAAGCCAAATATCCAAATTTATGATGAACAAAATACAACTTGGGAAAATATTTCAGAACATTTTAGGGAGAGAACAAGAGCTCATTTACGAAAAAAAAAAAAAGGCGGGGGGAGGAGAGCAGAGTATCCCAAATGCAGCATGTGAGGCCAAACCAGTTAAGGGCAGATTGCCATTAAATGCCTCAAAAAGGCTAAAGACCTCGTCAGTTCTAGACTTTTGCCAGTCCCCACACAAAGGAATAACCCAAACAAGATCTCTCCATCGAAGCAGGAATGCATCAAATCTAAAGCAGAGACAATTTTTTTTCCTTTCCAAAACCGTCAGAATTTCAATTTAAATCCACATTTCTGTTTTTCATTGTTTTCATCTCCTTCCCCACTTTGTTTCTTTTTTCCTTCGATACTTGGCTTTCTGCTCTGTGCTTAGAAATCAATATAACCATGTTCCACAGATATGTGACCAGAAACATTTCATTGCTATTATTTAATATAATGAAACATGAAGAAAAAGAAACTCCACAGCATCTGAGATGTAAACTCTTTTGATTCAATGACTGTGTCCTTGTGAAGCAAACAGTCAACATGGGAATGGGGTATAGCAGGGTGGGGGTGACTATATTGGACAGCACCCTCTGGTTTATGCTGCCCGGGACAAGGTACAATGATGCACCTTCTAACATGTTCCAGCAACACACTTGGTCAATTCATCTAAAAGCCCCAAGCCATGTGGCTCAGTTGGTTGATCATCATCCTGCAAAGCCAAAGGTTACTGGTTTGATTCCTGGTCAGGGCACATGCTTGGGTTGTGGGTTCAGTCCCCAGTTGGGTATTGTACAAGAGTCAACTGATTGATGTTTCTCTCTCACATCGACGTTTCTCTCCCTCTCTTTCTCTCTACCTCCCCTTTGCTCTAAAATAAATAAAGATATAAATAAGTAAAATCTTTAAGAACCCCATGAGTAGGCTCAAGGCCAGGAGAGTCCCCGGACTCAGTTCTAAGCCTACACATCATTTGCTGTATAAGAAGCAAACATGGGAAAGGTTAAGGCTTCACTCCAGAACGTTTGCCTTTTGCCGCACTGGGGAACAGAGAGCAACAGCTCATAAAGTGCTTTGGCAGTTTCCCTGAGCCAGGAGCTGCAGACTATGAGGGAGGCCAATGAATCAGAGGCTGCCCAGCATGCCTCCTGGAATGTTTGACAAATGTCTTTTTGACCTTTTGGGCTTGCTTTTCAGTGTGCACGTGTGTGAGCACGCGCACGCACACACACATACACAGAGCCAAGTGAAGAAAACAAAAAGTTAGGCTCAAGCACAGAACCTATCACAGGCCCACATGGGGCTGGCTGCGTAGGCTATGGAAAGGACAACCAGAGTGCCAATGGCCAGAAGCCACATCTAAGCCCTAGAAAGACAAAAATTATTTTCTTTACATCCTTCTTCCCAATTCACATGTGAGTCTTGGGATAGAGAAAAAAAAGTTCTCATCACAAGAAAAAAAATGTTTGTAACTGTGTGGTGATAGATGTTAACTAGAATTATTATAGTGATCATTTCATAATATATACAAATATTGAATTATGTTATACACCTGAAACTAATTAGTTATCTGTCAGTTACATCTCATTTGAAAAGTAAGTGAAATTGAAATAATAATAATGTATCAATATTGGTTCATTAGTCATAACAAATATAGCATACTAATGTAAGATGTTAATAATACGGGAAGTTGGATGAGAGTATATATAGGAACTTGATCTTGTCAATTTTTCTGTAAATCTAAAACTGTTCTTAAAATACTGTGTGTGTGTGTGTGTGTGTGTGTGTTAACCACGTCTTCAATGAATATCAGGATCATACTGGGAACTGTCTCTTCAATACACACTTATAATCAGTTTTCATGGGGTGTATAAAATGGGTAATTATTCAGAAGAAAACATGGTCTATAGTTATGTTCTATGGGAGTAAATAGATATTAAGATAAAAAAAATAATAGCTGCTTCCAGCTATTATTTGGAGTGTCCCATGGTCAAATAAGATTGGGAGATGTTTAAACAAAGTTAAAAGACCTTATTTTACTGCAGGATTTCTCAGACCTTTTAACATACTGACACTGCAACTTTCCAAGAGAAAGTATAAAATGCAGCACTTCTCAAACTTGGAAGACTGGTGTTGTTCTGGGTAGGAATACTGGAAAACACTGGTTCACTTCTACTTAACAGATGTCTTGGCAGTACTGAATTATAAATTGGATTGAAAATGAATTAATATTTATTAAGCTCCTACTATGTGCTAACCTCTTTAAAGCCAACTCAGAAGCTACATAAGATGTGGAGCCAGAAAAGAAAACATGGCAACCTGTGAGTGTTGAACAAAGTGATTTCATGTGTTTAGAATTATGACTGCTGTTCAAGATATAAACGAAAACACAGCAAAACAAGAAACAGGGAAAACAAGCATTTTATGAAAGACTGAAAGAACATCTGCTGACATTCTCCACAGCGAACGCCAATGGGAAAATTTCAAAGATGAATTAACCTGTATATCAGTTTTCACAGGTGGTGAACGGAACCTTGCTAAAATAACGTTAGTTCCATGTATTCACAATAAGCTATCTTTTAAATTTAGTTGGGACTCTTTTACTTGCTTTCTATGATAAAATGACATTAACTCTTCCAAACAATCCTTCTAACATCGTCCCTTAAGAGTGTGAAGAGGAAAAGGATGACATTGTTTGAAAACCTGGTTGCAACTTCTTCAAAATAGGTGAATATGCAACATTCAAGAACCACCTTTTTCAAAATAGCTGAGAGTACACAATATTCAAGTCATATTGAGTATTGGGTAACTGGGTAGTAATGCTTGACTAGGGATCTGGAAAACCAGACAGAACAGGTGTTTAATTCAGTTTGATGTTTGGGCTAATAAATTTATATAAATTGCATCAGAAACTTTATGAGAGGGGAGTATAAGAGCTCCTGAATCCTAGACTAAGGAGCTAAAAGCTTAACCATCACTTCATTCTCCGCCCCCATTCTACAAATGCTGAAATTGAGGTCTGTCACAGTGGACTGAGAGGTCTCCTGGGACACAGCACTTTCACTGCTAAAGCTGGGAGTGCCCAAGCAAATGGACTGATTGGTCACCCTAGGCCTATGACCATCCACCGCCCCAGAGCTGGCTCATGGCAGTAGAACCTGTTTCCTGTTTCCACCCTGTGTTCCCTGACAAAGAGAACCAGCAGCAGCCAACCTGAAATAACCACTTGATACATAGAACCACAGCCACACTGTCCATATTAGCTCTCCGTGTGTCCCTCCACGGATTACAACTAGCTAGTTGCCTTTTTGTACCCACATTACTTGATAATCAGAGAGTCAATATTATTCCTCCACTGACCAACTTTTAAAGAAATCAAGCAGTATTTATGACATTGCATTGCATGACTCGTAAACATGTACTTGGTTAAAGTCAGGCAATCTTTCCTGCTGGATTCCTGACTGAGCCATCAGCACTTCAGCACTTTAAGAAACAGTGAACTATTCTCTTCCTGTGATTTGAACTAACTCATCTTCCTGAGGGCTGAACTTGTGCTCTTTATAAATAAGTCCTGGGAAGGAGCCAAGTCTCCCCTTACTGCTCGGAACCAACCTCAGTGATATGGATCTTCCTTATAAACATAGAACAAAAAACAATTTAGTGCACTTGTATGCTGGTTCAGTGTGGATCTGGTACCTCTTGTGAGGTAGCAGCTGAGGAGACTATGGCACCCACCATGGCCAATGAAAAGCCCAAGGAAAGAGTCAAGACTGAGAACAAGGATCAGATTAATTTGAAGGTGGCGGGGTAGGATGGTTCTGTGATGCAGTTTAAGATTAAGAGGCATACACCATTGGTAAACTAATGAAAGCCTATGGGAAACAACAGGGTTTGTCAATGAGGCAGATTGGATTCCGATTTGACAGGCAGCCAATCAATGAACAGACACATCCGCCCAGTTGGAAATGGAGCTTAAAGATACAATTGGTATGTTTCAGCAGCAGATGGGAGGGGGTTACTAAAAAGGGAACCTGCCACTTTACTCCAGAACTCTGCCCCTCCAGACCAAGAAGACATTCTCACTTAAAAAAAAAACTGCAATTTGGTTCTACCACATCCTGACTACTACAGTATAGTTTTCTCCATTCTTTCATTTTCCCCTTCCAATAAGTGCATGAAATAACTGATGTATGTGCACAGCACTTGCATTTTTTAAAGTTAAATGGCCAATTGCATGGTTTGATTGGCATCAAATGGAGATGGAATGGGGAAAAATACTGGTTCTGTGAAAATACCCCCTCCTTTCTCCATTAGTCTCCATTATTCAACTCTCTATATTCTAGTACATTATTTTGCTCTCACTACTTAACAAAAAAATAAAAAAAATTCTTTAATACCTTGTTTTATGGGAGAATTTTAATGTTTTTCATTTATCATTGTAAAGCTAGACAGTTTTATAACTTTTTTGTGCATAGTTGTTACACATAGAACAATCTGTCTTTAAGTAGGAATAAATTACTGTAAAAAAAAAAAAAAAAGAATCCTAGATAGTTTTCCCTTCAAGTCAAACATCATGTTGTTTAAATAAAGTTCTTGTTTAAAATGAAAATAATAATAATAATAGTAATAATAATAATAATTTAGTGTACTTCAAATCTGACTTGCTAAAACACACACTAGGTATTAAATATATTCTGCCTGAATTTAGTGTCAGAGTTTATGAGTAAGAAATTGGTAGTAAAATACCAGTTTTGTTTATAAGATGATGATCATCACAGGCATCCCAGAACAAACCTCTAGAAATCTCTTCCCACTCTCAAAACGCAAACACAAGTCTTTTCCTCCTGAGGAATGCATTTTAACCATTACTCCCATAATTTTAAGTGGATATTTAATGAATACTAAATTTTTGTTGTTGTTTTCTCTATACATCCAGAGCATATTCCCTGCTCGGCACCCATTTCATTTTGCTGTTTTATCATTAGTGGTTAGCAAACCCACTTTCCCTACCACACTCGTTATAGGTGGGGCTGAGCATTCATCCTACATTGTGCCTCACCCTAAAAGTTAAGGCTGGAAGAGGCCTTAGTCCATTAGACCAGGGTTCTCAAACTTTTCTTTAGCAGTGGGATCTTTTTCCAGAGCTCGATACATGGCATGAAGCAGAAGCACCCCTCAACTGCAGAGATTCATTCAAAGCAGGCCTGGGGCCTGCACTGGGGCCGGTGGGCAGGTGAGCACTCAATGGCAGCAGTTTGGACTGTCTTCTCCAAGTGCTCTTGGTCTTGCTCTCACTCTGCTTTCCCTACTGGTGGTGTCAACTGTTATATCACAAAATATTAAACAAATTTAAAAAATCTGCTGAAACTACTTTTGGAGACTCTGGATACTAACTCAGCTTTGCTTGGGCTCACATATCCCTGAAACCCTGCCATGAGACCTTGGGACACAATTTAAAACCAATGATTTAGGCCAATTCACTCATTTTAGAGATGAAAAAACTTGTAAGGTTAAGTGACTCAGCACAAATCACAGGCATACACTGACAAACCTATGAAACCCAAAGAATGTGCTAGAATGCCCTGGCTGGCATCAGTTGTGCTGGTCACCAATGGCTCCCCTGTCCTATCCAACCTCAGTAATCAAAAATACTTACTGAGTTAAATTTGGTGGCAAGAAGTATTTCCTTTTCCCTATGTCATAAAAAAAGCCTAATGCAGATTAATGCATTAGATCACATGTTATGATGGTAACCTGTTTGTGTCATCTGGTTTTACAGAATATGGTATAAGGCGTTCTATTCAGTTCTTAAAAAGAAAAGGAAAAGACAAAATCAGATAACTCTGACAAGTTATGTTTTATAATTCAAGAAGGTTTAAACAAGAAGAGGTGCTTGCAGGAAGTAATGCTATGTATGCAACAGAAAGAGGCTAAAACACACAGGTGTCCGTCGTTTCTGACACACAGGCGGACCCAGCCACCAAGCTTCAAAAGTGCTTCAGAGTTAAGAGTGCCTGAGTGCAGCTACGGGTCTTTTCCTCTCTGCTGATGGGCTGTACGTGGCTTACCTCATGTGGACTGGCCAATGTCAGGTGCCACGCAGTCCTGTCTGATGGGAAACATATGTCTACAGAGGTAGAAAGAAAACCCAGGCACACACCAGCCCTGACTCAGTCACGATACAATGAAGGGAAAAAGGACTGCAGACGCGTCTCTCGCCCTCGTTGTGTCTCTCTTAGGTCCTGCCAACAATGAGCTGCTTGTTTCTCCTATTTCCCAGAAACAGCATTAGCCGTCCAACAAGGTCAGCAAAAAAAGAGCAGCTTTTCACTTCATGGTGCATTTGGTTCCAAAAATCTGTAAAGTATTAAACCAAGAAGTTGTACTATCCCAACTTCACACTAAGCCCTTTCTTCCAATTCAGGGTGAGAAACACTGTAAGGAAATTTCTCACTGGCTCAGTTGATAAGGCCCAGAGCCCCGGGATGCATGTGCATCCAGCCCCACTTTCCCAGCCTCATGGTTTCAAGCCTTCAAATCACTTCCAGGTGCCCCAAAACTTGACAGGTGGACCTTCAGTTTCCCAGATGCTCCCTCCCAGCTCTTCTGGTTTTAGACTTATAACCCAAGCTGCATTTACTTCACAGGGACCTTGAATTTTTAGGATAGGAAATGAGTTTCCTACTTGCTACCCTATCTGCCCATCCGAACAGCAATGTGGCCAACATACCAGTGTTGCAAGTATCTGGCAACTCTGCTCTCCTCGGTGTAAAGATGTTAATACCAACAGCACGGGGTTTTATGTCATTCTAGCAAATGCACTACCTAAAATGTATACTTTATTTGCATTTAAAGGAGTTAGATATCAGTTATCATCACAGTAATATTTCCAGAACTAGCTAGGGAAAAAAAAATCTTATCTTTCTGGCATGTTGATTTCTTCTGGATCCTTTTGGTGTAAAGGAATCACATTTCTTTCGCTGAAAGCAGCACCAGAATGTGCTACTCAGATTCCATCTGACTTCAGGGATATCTCCAGATTTATCATCAATGGCTTGTGGCAGGAAGCACATTGATGAAGCTAGTGAATTTAGGCAAATAATGACCTAACTTGGAAAAAAGAGGAAATTGAGTTTCACTGTGCTGCTTCACAAAGTTATCTTTGTGTCTTTGAATTTAATGCCATGGCCTGGCAACAGCAGCAAAACCAAAACTGTTTTATCTCCAGACAATAGGTATACTTTTACTCCAGCAGGAAATGGAAACTCTGATTCATGCACTTATTTTCATTAGTCAGGAGAGAGTTGACTGTAGCTTTTTATTGGTCAGCTTCCCTGAATGGTTTTAAAACTACTCCAGGTGCAAAGTGTGGCAACCCAAGCTAAATATCAGAAAATGAATCTACAGCTGTTTTCCACAGAAGCAGAGAAAATTTGCCAGTGTGGGCCGCTAGTTTTTAATCTTTTTTTCTTTTCATAACATGCCATTTCAGTAAACATCCTTATTATTTAAAGAGCTCATAGAGCAGACGATATAAGAACCAGTCAATGGACTTGAATAATTGATGAAAGAGAACATGCAATTAGTAATCAAACATGGAAAAATTATCAGCTTCACAAGAAGTCATAGAAATGCAAATAAAAGTAAGCCATTTTTCATCAATCAAATTAGCAAAGACAATAATGTGATGTGAGTGTTTTCAAGGGGCCAGGAGTACTGGGGCATGGGGTGGGGTATAAAACAAGAATTAAATCAAGGGGTAGCAGGATTAAGAATTCTGGTATAATGACATGTCAAATTGTAGGTATGTGTGCATATGCACGTTGAGGACTGTACCCTTAGATCTAACAGGATTGCTAGTGACTCCAAAAGGATAATTACCTTTGAAATGAAAAAGTATCAAAGTACTAATAATAGTGGTGGTTGGGTGGTAGGATTGTAAATGATTGTTTTCAGTGTTCTTTCTGCAGTTCATTTAACTATTCACTCACCAAATATCTGCTGAGCCCCAAGCAGGAGCGAGGCACTGCAGAAAGGTGCTAGAGATACTAATGAACAAGATGGAAAGGTCCTGGCTCTCTGGGAGCTTGTGGTCTAACGGGGAGACAGACAATAGTGAATGTACAGTATATAGAGCCAAGGACTTTGAGCAGACAAATGTGGACTGCTTTAGTCACGGAAGTTAAGGAAGCCCTCTCTGAGGAGGCGATATGTGATCTAAGAAAAATCTGAATACAGTGCAGAAATCAGAGTGGGGGGCCAATCTAGGATGAGGAATTATAAATGCAAAGGTCCTAAGGTGGGAAGGTGCCTGACCTGTGGGCTTGGAGTAACTGTGCCAAACAGGGTGGCCTGCGTGGCTGAGGAGCAGAGAGTGAGGGAGCAGGGCGAGTGGGCTGCACAGCTGTGGTGAGTGCTGTAGCTGGCCTCTATTCCAGCATGATAGCAATCTCCTTTTGGTTCACTGCTTCAACTACATGGGAAACTGCCAGAGTATTTCATACATCATGGTAAAATAAAAATTTCTGAGAAAATGCAGAGTCGGAGAAATTCTGGGGGTACACCCCTCAAGATCAGTGTCTGTGAGCTGTTGTACCTTCAGCCTATGAGGTGGTTCAGAGTCACCCTTTGGGAAGAAAGGAATATGGTTTACTTTGGAAGTGAGGGAAATAGAATCCAAAGTAGCTCTGTTTTAAAATGCTCAAAAAGAGATTCTGGTCCCAAGCAAAGCAAAACAAAAACCTATTGACTCTAAATTTTATTTGGAAGGGTGTGCCAAAGGGGTTCTATTCTTTTTGAAAATTATTTTTAGATCCTCACCCAAGGAAATGTTTATTGATTTTAGAGAAAGAAGAACGGAGAGAGAGAGAAACATTGATGTGAGAGAGAAACATCGATCAGTTACATCCAATAAACACCCCAACCAGCTCCAAACCCACAACCTAGGTATGTGCCCTGACCAGGAATCAAACCCACAACACTTTGGTGCACAGGACAACACTCCAACCAACTGAGCAACCCAGCCAGGGCAAGGGTTTTATTCTTAAACACAAAAACAAAGCATGCAACAATAAAAAAAGCTACAACTCTGGATATACTACGTTAATCCTTGACCCACACTGGGCACGTGGTGGACCCTTGTTCTGGTCTCCAGCAATTCCCGGCTGGTGGCATGAGACCATGTCATCCCAGTATTTAGGGAAGTTACAGAAAACCTCTCCCTAAAACTCCTGGTGTGCACTATTGGGAGATTTTTTGAGGACTGTCCCCTAAATCACAGTGTGTATATCATTTATGGGGAATTAGACGGAGAACTCCCTCTTAAGCACCTAAACCTGTAAAAAATAGGATTTCTGCTCCTCACTAGGCAAGCCTTTAGCTCAGGCATGCTTTGACTCCTGTAACTGAACGTACTGCCCTCTTTGCAAGAGTCCCCAAATCTCAAAGCCAACCTGCAGGCACCTCTAACTACCACACAGGGTGTGCGCATGCATGTTTTTCCATGACTAATAAAATAATAAATTTTCTTAGCCACAGTCTCCCTTTACCCCATTTAACTCAATTATTTATATGTATCCTTTTGAATTATGTGTTTTGTAAGAGGCAAGAGTAGGGAATAAATGCATGGAAGCATTGTAGTTTCATTTGAAAACCCAATCTCTGTGTATATAGCTGCATAGATATATTGTTTTATTTGCTGATTAAATACTGTTCTGTGAAACTTAACTGAGCATGCTGGAAATGGCATTTGCCTGTCATCCCAAGAAGAAAGGTTGATATGACCTGAAGTCATCTCCTACAGAGACCTGGTGAACCAAACAGTTTTCCTCATATCAAATCATCCTTATGGAACATGCTCATTCGGAGAGCCAGTTGACTCAGGCAAACTCTGCTCCCCCACCCCCCTGCCTTCCACACACACTACCTTAACCAAGTGATCGAAGCCGCCATCACCCAGACTGGAACAAATTGACAGCTTGTGCCTCCTGATAGGATGCGATGAGCAGAACACAACCTCACTTCTGTGGTCTTCCTGACAAGAATGTACAACCTAAATCTAAGTCATAAGGAACACCAGATCAACCCAAATTTAAAAACAATTTACAAAATAACTGACCTATACTCCCAAAATGTCAATGTCCAGAAATACAAAGGCTGAGGAACTGTTCTCGGTAAGGATTAAGGAGACAGGACAACTAAATGCAGTGCGTGATCCGTGATAGCTCCTGGGCCTGAAACCAAAACAGCCATTACAAACATTAAAAATTCAAAATATGGACTGCAGATTAGACAACAGTATCATACCAATGCTAAATTTCCCGTTTTGATACCTCTACTGTGCTTGGGTAAGGATATGTCATTTCGGAAAATACAATCTGATGTATTTTGGGGTAAAAGGGCACATGTCTCCAACTTAGTCTCAAAGGGTTCAGGAAAAAAAGAAATAGATACATATTTATATACAGCGAGATATATACACACACAAAGAGAGATAAGAAATGTGGCAATCATAAAAAATTAACAAAGACAAATCTGGGCAAAGGGTGCATGGGAATTCTTTGTAATGCACTTGAAACTCCTTTCTAAGTTTATTTCAATATAAAAAGTAACATGTTAAAAAACACCAACAAAAACAAGAAAGAAAAAACTTCCCTGTATACATCTTAAACTCCCTGGCAGTTGAAAATTCTCTAGCTGGCAGGGTCCAGAGGAACTGCATTGTACATGGGCCATTGTCCTGTGGCATTATCTCTCTTTGAGGAACCCTTCTAAACAACGATTTTGAGAACTGACTGGGGCTTGTAGGGGAGAGAACCCTGGTTGTAATATGTGCTACATGATTCTGATACCTCTCACTCACTGTTCCTTCCAGCCTCCCCTCCCACCCCCACTCCCCACTGCTAATGTAAAAAATACTTCTGGGTGAAGGTGGTCAAAAGACATAAACTTCTGATTATAAAATAAATCCTGAGGATGTAATGTACAGCATGGTGACTATAGTTGATAACATCGTACTGCATATTTGAAAGTTACTAAGAGAGTAGATCTTAAAAGTTCTCATCACAAGAAAATTTTGTAACTATGTGTGATGATGGATGTTAACTAGATTTATTGTGGTTATCATTTTGCTATATATGCATGTATCAAATCATTTATGCTATATACCTAAAACTAATATAATGTTATATTTCAATTAAATCTCAGTTTAGAGGAATCCCATTTTCAAAAACAGAGAGCCTGGGAATACAGGATCTGGAGGTGCCTTAGGGACTGGTTGGGATGGTCTTTCAGAAGACACAGCTCTGCACAGCTGCGCCTGACAGGACACTGGAATTACAGGTTTTCTTGGGGAGAACCCGGGCTCCAAGAGCTAGCTGACCATAAAACTTAAGGCCCTGTGGTGAAAGGCCCTCGCTTCCTATGGCCACAGCTGAAGAAACTGCTCCATGTTGGCATTCTTTTCTTTTTAATCCTCACCTGAGGACAGGCTTATTGATTTTAGAGAAAGGACAAGAGAGGAAATAAAACATTGATCAATTGCTTCCCGTATGCACTCCGACTGGGGACTGAACCAGCAACCTAGGCATGTGCCCTGACTGGAAATTGAACCCATGACCTTTTGGTTTATAGGAAGACACTCCGATTAACTGAGTCACATCGGCCAGAGCCATGTTGGCATTCTTAATGAAGGAAAAACGGGACAAGCTAAGGAGGGTAGAGTTGCACCTGGAGAAGGAACTAGCAAATGCAAACATATGGAAGCATGTTCCAGGAAGGCCAAAGCCATCCTATTTTAATACAGTTTGAACCCTGGGGTTCCCTCAAGTTACAGGGGAAAAAACTGTGCTTGAAACTGGAGTAGAGACAGAGGAGAAGACATACACAAGCAAATGAGACAAGCGGGGCTCAGAGGAGCATCCCCAGTTCGCAGTTTCCCAGGCAGTAGCAACAGGAAAGCAACATGAATGGTGACGGCTGGAGTCCGGGACCTTCCACGTGCAGCTGCCCCAGCCTTCATTGTATTAGGATGGAATGATCCAATTCCATTTGGGGAGAAAATACAGTTCCATTCTAAATAATTCTGTCATTGTGGCAGTCGATAAGGGTGGAAATAGAATGTTTTTCTTGATATTTAAAGTGTGAGCTTCGAAGCAGCAAAATGAAAAGTCTTGGGAGCCAGGACTAAATCAGCCATGTTAAAAATTGTTTTACTTTATTTTTTTTCCAGTTCTGAAAATATTTAACTCTTGGCAAAATTGAAAACTCAGAACTCACTCTCCACTGGTGTCTGAGAAATATAATACTGGAAAGGAAAAGGACGAAAATAATATGGAATGAAATGCATGACATGTAGTACTGGGAAGAAAAATAACTTCAAATGGAGCTTCCATTTATGGCTTTAGTCAAAAACATATGGATGTGTGAGCTGAAAAGCAGAGCCAGTGGGAAGGCGAGGTGCCTGGTTAAAAAACACACTCTTTGAGGCAATCTTAAATCATTTTTTGTAAAAGAAAGTAGCACCCCAAATAAATGCCTCCCCCCCAACACACACACAGTGCATCTGCCAACAATTATTTGTTTAGTTCCATAAAAGGAAGCCATGTCAAAACTGTATTTCTAAAGGAATCCTTCTACTTTACTAAAAAACATTCCAAAGAAACTGGAAAAACTGAGGGAATTAAAGGAAGGCACAAAACTTTATGTCCAAGAATTTTACTACAACATCATTTATAATGGTCAAAAAAAAATGCATCAGCTTATATGTCTCTGGGTAGAAGAACTGGTTAAATAAATTATGGTTGAGTCACAAAATATAATATTGTACAGCCATTAACATGACATAATGATTTATAAACATAAATCTTACCAAGTCCAGTCATAACTTAAAAACATATAAATTAAACAATGAGAATCTAGTTGGTACCTATCAGAATTATAAAGACTAAAAAGTTTGCTCATGGACATTATTGGCCAGACTAGGGGGAAAGAAGCACTTTGATCCACTGTTTGGTTAAGACTACAAAGTGGTGTAACCATTTTGGAGGGAAGAGAAACATCTCTTATAACTTCAATGCACAGAATCTTTGACCCAGGAATTTCACCACTGCAAAATTATCCTCTACATAAACAGCACATGGCAAAGGACTATATATAAGGATTCACACTGTAGTATTTTTAATAATAGGAGACAATCAGAAGAGAACCTAAATATCCAGCATAGGGGACTACTTAAATAAATTATGGTACATCAATAGAGTAAAATATTATATTGGTTTGGCCAAAATGTTTGCTTAATTTTTTCCATAAAAGATACATTTTTCATTTTCACTAATAACTTTATTAATTGGGACATTTTTAGTATGTTGGCTATCTCCCACATGGTATAATGTTGACTGTTCTCAATTAATGTCTTGATTTGATCTCTATCAACTTTAACTGGTCTACCTGACTGGTGAGCATCATCCAGAGAGAAATCTCCAGCACAAAACTTCACAAACCACTTTTGATGTGTTCAATCAGTCACAGCACCTTCTCCATACACTGCACAAATCTTTTTTTGCATTTCAGTTGCATTTTTACCTTTCTTGAAATAATAAAGCATAAAATGCTGAAAATGTTGCTTATTTCTTTCCATCTTCAATATTAAAATGGCTACACAAAAATTCACCAATTTTGGTAAGTTTTTATAAAATGCACACTGACATGACAGCTGTCACAATACAATCAAACAAAGTTGCTTCGAATGAAATTAAAGACAACCAAGCACTACTAGGGCCATCTTATGGGAAAAATGAACCTTTTAGCCAACCCAATATATTCCTGTCAAGGAATGAATACGTC
The DNA here is from genome assembly GCA_004027475.1 of Anoura caudifer. NCBI lineage: Eukaryota > Metazoa > Chordata > Mammalia > Chiroptera > Phyllostomidae > Anoura > Anoura caudifer. The sequence goes on along the minus strand of PVKU01010896.1, from coordinate 8,562 downwards.
TAGAAGTTCTAATTTAGAAAGCTAAGATGTATGAAATTTTAAAAAGACATACATCCAAGCATGCATATGTATATGTAGAATATTTCTAGAAAAACAGCTAATCAAAAAATATTGTAGAAAATGGCTATTGAAATGGATAGATGGTCACCATACATGAGTGAAAAAAAAGGGTACAAAAGAACGTAGAAGATTTCCCAACTTTTTTTGTTTACATTTGTATTGAAAAAAGACAAATATATGAGAAAAAGTTAGTATGATTTCGAATGGTAAAATTATAGTGTTTTATATTTTCTCATTTTTTTGCTGATCAGCATTTTCTACAATCACCAAATAGTAATTACATAATATGGGGGGTGGGGGGGGATCTCAAATCTTGCTGCCTCAAATACATTTAGGATTGTTTTTTTTTTCCTTCCCCCCTCCCCCTGCAAAACCAGCACTTAATGAGAAAAGACTATGAAGGCTCTTGTTTTGCTGGCTTCTATTATGGTATTATTTTGCTGACTCCATCACAGAGAATTATTCAGAGTCAAGCATGGCGGAGCAGCTGTCCCTGACCACCAGCAACTGCAGAACTCTCAGGGCATAAATTTAGACTTCCAGAAAGGAAGAAGAAATCAATCTTCCAGTTGATATGGGGTGGGGGAGGTGATGATCACATCGAGGCAGGACAACATTTCTAGAGGCCCCAAAGAGACCAAAGAAAAGTATCCAAATGTCACTTGGCACTTATCAATTTGGAACAAGTGACTGAACAACAAAACCATCCCAGAATCCCTTTGCCTCAAATTGTAGGCAAAATGGTCCCCAGCAAGGAAGTTCCCAAGGGCAACTATGGGAAGGCAGCCAGCAGAGAGTATTAAACTGTCAAAATTATTTTTAAAACTCTCAACAGAGGCCCACAGCTTGGTGAGAAGATTAGATTGTTAAAAATAAATAAATAAATGAAGGTAGTGCTCACAAAGAAATGACTAAGGAAAAGTTTGACCTGGCCTTCACCTCCTTCCTACGAGGCTCTGCTCTTCTTTGGGGTATGGGGTGCCACTCTGGAATTTTAGGCCTGCAGAGCCTGACTTTCTAGCCAACTCTCAGGAAGCAAAGTTAAGACAGGCTTACACACTTACCTTGTGAATTTGAACAATTCAGTTCCGTAATCTGAATCCCAAATGAAACACTTCCCTGAGTTTTTGAAGTTTACTTGGTATCACTGGGGTCAAAACTTTCTGGAAAGTGGCTGCAGCATTCGCTCACCCACTTGGTGGCAAATGCCAATGCCGTAATGTCTATTTCAGGCAAAGAAGCCAGTCTTTGTCCAAAAAGTAGGTGAGCATTCTGGAGCTCTTTTCAGGTAACTCAGCTTAAAGACTTAATATCTGAGTGGGTTTATGCCATTTATTATGATGGCATTCTCCAATCACGGTGCTAAAACAAATTCTATTGTGGTTCCTATATCTGGCTGATGACCAGAGTCATCTGAGCACATGAAACAGCACCCATTCCCAGACCCACCCTACGCTGTCTGAAACAGGATATCCCAGGGTTGGGGCCCAGGCAGTATTCCTCCTAGCAGCAGCCCATGCCTGTTCTTTGGGGAGCAATCAGACTGTTGGATTCTGAACATGCGTGTTGGACAAATGCCCCATGGGATACAACTAGTGCTAGACCTGGGCCCCAACTTGGAAAACACCAAACTTAGAGAAAAGAAAATGACTTGTTGGTCACAGGCAGACTAGGTGCACTGCCTAAGCTTGACCATTCAAGGTTCTGCCATACTACCCATGAGGGGTAGGGGTGGGGGGCTAGAGCCTTCTTCCAGATACCAGACCCTCCTTTCCCACCATAAAAATTGCACCAAGCAATTGTCCTTTTTTTCCCCCTTCTAGCTACTATAAAAGTTATATAACCATATTACAGAAAAAATAAGGGGAATCACCCCCAATCTAAAAGTCTTACTATAATCACTATTAACATTTAAAAAATACATAACTGATTTATCCTACAAAATTGTGCACCTGTGCCGCATAATGTACTTGGTTGGCTAGGGCTGGAAATATACAGATGGAGAGTAAAATCTTGTAGGAAAAGAGAATCTGAGAAAAATGTTTTAAAAATAAAATTATAATCATAGCATAAGCAATTTTGCCTGTTTTATATTAGACTGACAAAGTTTTCTATGTGCCACATACCTTATAACTATTATTTTAATGGTTAGAATATATTTATTTTTTTGTATTGTAGGCATTTAATGGGGGTGGACTATATTATAAATAACACACCTTTTTGTACAGATTTCCAAAGTGTTCATCTAGCATACTACATAGGAATTTTGTCTTGAAGGATATTTTCTTAGGAAAATTGTGGCAAACAGTTTTCATTGCTCTTGAGACTTCTTATCAAACATGAGATTTCCTACCTAAATTCATAAATTTCATATAATAAAATCTGAGGCTTCATTATCTAATCTTAACATATCAAGATAAATAAAAACTGATCTAAATAAAAGATTCATGCATATTAAGATAAATAAAATATGCCATGAAAACAAAGATCATTTTTTTATACACTATTTTGTTCTATCTTATTACACAAGAGGAACTGAATCAGTTGAGGCCTTGGCTGGATAGCTCACTTGGTTAGAGTGTAGTCCTAATATATCAAGGTTGTGGGTTTGATCCCTGGTTAGGGCACATACAAGAATCAAGTAATGAATTCATAAATAAGTGGAATAACAAATCAGTGTTTCTCTGTCTTTCGTTCTTTCTCTCTCTCCCCCCTTCCTTTCTCCAACACTTAAAAAAAAAAAAAAAAAAAAAGAAAGGAACTGTAATGAATCTCCTTTTGGAAAACCCAAAATGCAGTCTTCAATAATGCTGATTAAATAGAATAAATTTTGACAATAGATGGCTTCCTCCAATCTAAGAAGAAATTATAATATTGATTTTCTACAGAGTTTAGAAAACTGTTTTTTCTTTTCCTAGTCAAGGGGGGAGAATGCTTTTATACCTGAAACTAATACAAAATAATATTGAATGTAAACTGTAATTAGAAAATAAAATTTAAAAAGAATGCCTTTTTACCTGAAGACTTTCCCCTTTTCCCCCCGTGTACCTACCAGTCTCCCTTCCCTCCCATAAACACCCACTTCCCACCACCCCAGCCCTACCAAATCCCTATTACCTCTACCCTCCCCCACAGAGTCTGCAGGTTTTCCATTTGTCTTTGGGTTTAAGTGTGTGCGTGTGTGTTTGTGCTAGTGCACTTTAGACTAATCTATCCTGCAGAAACCACATAGTTCAAAAAATAGTGAGAACATCAGAGCTGGAAAAAACACAGTAGCCAGATGTGTCTGCCATGAACTTGCCACATAAAGTCAATTAGAGGGAAAAAAAAAACACTGGAAAAAGAAAATAAATAAAAATCCTACATATAAATCTGACATTTAACAAACTTTCAGGCTACCTTTCTACATGCTTTGAGCAATGCTAGGCCATTTTATTTGCTTTTGATAAAATGGTTTGAAGTGTCTCTGTATACTTCCTAGAGGGAAGAATGAGCCAACTTAGCAAATGAGCACAGACAAGATTTCTTTCCACCTTGTCTTGAAAAGCATGCCTTGCAAAAAAAAAAAGCCACACATATGTTTATAATTTGAAGTACAGATGAAGACAGACCTGGAGGACGTTGACTCTGGCCTGGGGGATGGCACACCTTCAAAGGGAGTGTGTGTGTGTGTGTGTGTGTGTGTGTGTGATATTTTAAAAATTCCTATAGCATTAAAAATACACTCTGGCTGCACTTCACCACAAGTCTCTAAACCGGCTAGGGCTGGCAGTCTGATGAAGTTTTTACACAGTTTATTTTTCCTGTCCTGTCTGGGAGGATACTGGCACCCCCAGCTGGGGCCTCATTCCAGCAAAGAGGTCATTAATGTGTGACAGGAGCCCAGCACACCATGGTTTATGATTGCTAGGGTTATCACCAAAAAGGCAACATTGTATGTCACTTTCTCTTGGCAAAAATATATGAAGACAGTCCTGGCCAGGTAGCTCAGGTTAGAGCATTGTCCCTATGTATAAGGTTATGGGTCCGATCCCCAGTCAGGGCACATACAAGAATCAACCAATGAATGCATAAATAAGCAGAACAGCAGGTCAATGTTTCTCTCTCTCCCCCCTCCTTCCTCTCTTTCAAATCAATAAATTAAATTTTTTTTAAGTTTTTTTAAAACATGGGGATATGTTAAGTAACCACATGATTTCAGCTCTTCACAAACCCCCTGTCAAAGATGTGACAGCTGAGAAGCCAGGTCACCAGCATGTTCCTTTTCATTCCTCACAACTGCTGTCTAGGGTTAAAAATTATTTTAGTGGTGCGTAAGCAAAGGTGCCCAAGCGATAAAAGTTGCAGGCACCACGTCTGGGTTTTCCTGAGGAGGAAGTACACAGGCTCTTCCTTTGGTACACAAGGGCCAGAAACGTGAAAGAAAACCAGGCTAACAACAAGGTTTTCTTTTTAAAATTGAATTTACTGGGGTGACATTGAAAATTATATATGTATCAGGTGCGCAATTCTATAATTCTTCATCTCTATATTGTATTGTGTGTTCACCACCCCAAGTCAAGTCTCTTTCCATCTCCATTTATCCTCCTTTTACCCTCTTCTACCTCCCCCTCCCCCCTCCACTCCCATTTCCCTCTGATAACCAGACATGTTTTGGGGCCTTTCTCTAGGCCAAGTACCAAGGCATGGACAACCTCAGCACTCAAAACAACTTTTATGAGGCAGGTACTCTCATTGCCACCGTTTTACACATAATGAAAAGGAGACTCAGAGAGGTTAAATAGCGAAAGCAATTCATAAATGTCGAACCCAACAGAAACTCAGTTCTGACTTCAAGTTCTTCCCATTAAGCACTAAACAAAAAGGTCCTGGCCCTCCACCCCACCCCCATCACCACCCTAACACCCTGATTTCTTTAGCAGGCTCCATTTTTCCCCAAGCCCATTGTTCTATACATTATAATAGGGCCTGTGTAGAGTCTATTTCCCTTTTTTAACTCCTTCAAAAAATTTTAGTGGTTATTAATAGTTATCAATTATACTGAGAACTCATTCAAAAGATCCTATTCGGTTGAAAAAAAAATCAACTTTCAGAAGTATAGTGATCTCCCCCTTCACAGTGTTACAGAAAGGCGAGGATTACAAACAAGTTGTCAGCCCTCAGGGAATGGGCTTTGGCCTAGTGGTAATCTCTCCTCTTCACTATCTGAAGTCCTCCCAGGTCTCCCTTTCTCCTCCATTCACTGAGTATCTCTGGGACACACATTAAAAGGTCACTAATCTGCTCAGACAGAATCGAATGGGATAAAACCTGAGAGAAAACATAATTTGGCAAACACAAAAACAAACATTTCAGTTTAAAACCAGACAAAGCTGAAAATAGTTATTTGAAAAAGGTGCCAAAAGATTTTTAACAGTTTTTCCTTTGCAGAATATTTTATTTTACAAGCATTTGAAAAGTCAGTGAATTTAGGACCATCCTGTAGAGAGATGCCTTTGCACCGCACACTGCTGCAGCCTGACAAAGGGTGCTCCATTTGAACCAAGTCACCCATCCAGGATGCCTTTAAGTAATAGGTTTTTCTCTCTTTCTCCGTTAAAATAAGGTTTAATTTACAAGGCACATTGCTGGGGGGGGGGGGGGGGGCGCTGGTTAAGGAAGCCTGGTGGGGATGGGGGGGAACTAAAATATTTCCACCAGATGGCGCTATCCTCACTGAAAGTAATAAATAGTGTTCCCGATTTAAAGCACTTTGCATTCTAACCCATACAAAATAAATCTTATTTTTTTCTTGAGAGCTTTTGCAACAATGAAAGTGTCTTCAAACCTAACACTCTGTAATTAAAGAAAATGTAAAATAAAGTTTTTCTTTCCACAAAGAATAATGATGATAATAAGAATAAACACTATTTCATAGCTTATTATGTGCCAGGCATGGATCTAAGCATTTCATATATATCAACTTATTTAATTATTTCATACTACAAAAAATAATCTTCATTTTACATATGGGGAAACTGAGGCACAATTAAGTAACTTAACAGAGAGGTTAAGCTAGTAATGGGCAGAGTTGGAATTGAAATTCTGACAGTCTGGCCCCCAAGTCCATGTACCTACCCTACAGAAAACATAGAATCCCAATAAAAGGAAATTTATTGATAAAGGTATTTATCTACATCACTAATTATGTCAGAGCTCTAGAAATACATAAAATTAGCTTATGAAAGTTACAAATTCTATTATCTGATAGAAATGTTATGAACTGTATTTTAACATTTTCACACACACATAAATACCTCCCAGTGAAGGGGACATATCACTTAAGTTCATTCATTTGTCAGCTATATTCCATTGAAAAGACAAAACTTCTACATTCAAGAAGGAAGAGGAGAAGGGTATGTTCTGGCCAAAAGGTAAAAAGAGAAAAAAAATGCAGTTGATGTAAAACAGACATAGAAATTTTGAATCATATTCAAAATATCAATTTTATATACATATTTATATATGTTAATGTATATGTCATAGGTAAACATGTTATACATAATATATAAAAGCAGTGATATATATTTATTATTTCTCAAATAATCAAAATAAAATACTACATTCTAAATCTTTAAACAAGAGGAGGAGAAGAATCTGCTCTTTATATTTTAAAGATTGGTAATAAAGAGTATAAACTACGGGCAGACCTTTAGCTTAAAATCAAATATGCTGAGTACATCATTTGCTATCAGGACCACATTGTGGCTCTAAATCACCCCCTTCTTTGGCACTTACTTTGCATTCACCATTATGTTCCCATGTACGAGACACAAGCTGTGATTCTCCATCGGCTAGCAACATGCTTTGTAATGGGCAAATGCTCAAATATTGTGGGGAAAACCCCAGAATGTGTGTCTAGAGATATTTACTGCCCCAATTTATTAGAAACCTGGAAGGTAAAGTATTTTATTCAACCACAGGTAAACTTACTTCAGACATTCAGATTACAATTTCTTTAGATATAATTTACCAGCAATGGAGCTTTTAGTGTATGTGTGGCGGGGGGTCAGTGCAGATTCACATGTGCCTACAAAATCAAGTTTCAATATTTAAAGTCCTTTTTCTAGTTAGTCTACTTCCTACTTGCTGCACAATTTTTAAAAATTAACTCCAGTAATTTATGTACTAGCTACACACTAGTATCTAAATATCCATCAGTTAGGAGTTAGTTACTAATTATAGCATACCAACATGTTGGGCTATTAGGTAAATTTTTAAAAGGAGACAGCTCTGCCTGTACAGACATAGAAGTGGCAGAAGCAAGGTGCCGACTGTGGGTATAATATACTCGCATTTGTGTGCGGCTGAGAATGCTGGTTGACTCCAGGCCACATATGAGGGACCAAGGAATGGGGACCTGAGGAAGACTCACTTTTTGAACATCTCTTTGAAAGAGTGTTTGATTTTTTTTAAACCAGGCCCATAAAAGATTTTTTGCAATTATATTATAAAATTAAGGTTAATATTTTATAATCAGTTTTTAGAATTTTTAATGAAAATTAAATGGTTAAAGAAACCTTGAAACTATTCTAATGCTACCTAATGTGTGGTATCTTCACTACACTTGCATCTGCTTGCTTTCTGCTTGAGCTCCTATTTTTGGGACAAATGACTCATGGGAAGTTTTGGTTTACCACTGCTGGTAGAGGCATTGAACCATTTTCCTTGATCTGCCCTTTAGACGAGTAACACAACAGAGGTTATTCCAAGTCATTTACCTTTTGGCTAACTTACATCTGCAAGCTTTAAAATGGCAGGCCCGAACTTCCCGGAAGAACAGACAACGAATATGCTTGAAGCTGACTTCGGTCTACTTAAGTTCACACTCTGGCTAAGCCACAGTGTGAGGGATGGGTGTCTAAGAAAAAGGCTTCCATTCCCACAAATTTCACGGGATTCTTTTTACTTGCTAAAGTTAACTGTTCTGTGTATAAAGCAGTATCTAGACATTTGATCTTAAATGAAAATGTTATCTGAAAATGGTACCATCTTTTAGAAAACTTTAAAATTTGCCAGCTTATTTTTAGCCTTTGGGGGAGGGAGGGAATGACTACAACAAAATCTGATTAGTGCTGTTGCTATAGTATGTTAGTTCACATCTGATTATCTCTCCTGGGCAATTAACAGCAAATAATCTCTTCTCAAGTCTAAAATCACACTTAAACATTCAAAATCAAATGACAAATGAGTCACACTCCCCCTGGGGAAGGTATGGTGAGAAGCTGCCTGCAGATTATGTGACTGTGGGATGCCTTCCAAAAACAAACCAACTTCGATTCAACCCCTGGCTCCGCTAGCCTCAAGCTGTGTGACTTTGAGAAAGTTTCCCCATTTATAAATGAGAACTCAGTCACTTCTTGTAGGATTGTTGCGAAAATTTAATGAGATAAAGCAAAAAACACCTACCTTGGTATCAGTCATACATTATTTGGCGAAAAGAAAAGAGGAGAGGGGAGGGGA